>LUCM01007226.1:38949-70123 GCA_008360955.1 Fasciolopsis buskii | reverse complement strand
GAAGAGAGCTTCTAAGCTACAGCCATGCAAACGCCATTAAGCTTCTAATGCCGTACTGTTGTGAACAACTGCAAACAGCCGTTGAACCGATTCGTTTACGATAACTAACTAATTGGCCAGCCGGGAAAGATAACGAAATCATTTTTCTATTATTGATCTTTTTACATGGCGAATCAGAATGCAACATAGGATTCTGCATCCTGAACACTTTAGGTGACTCAGCCTTTACACAGTGCTCGTGATCCTAATCTGCTGACTGGAAGACGACCGCCAGAAATAAAAAAAAACCAGGTTCTCGTAGATGAGCTCCTCTTTGGCACTGCCTTAAGTATCTGACACGAATTTAATTCTGGCATAACAAAGCCATGAGTTCCTAAGTTTTGGTCCACTTCATGCCTTATGTATACCTGTATATATATATATATATATATATATATATATGTCTCACCAGAATCGAGTCTGTAGCAACAGGAGTGTGCATGGAAGCTCTTCGTCGAAGAGTCCACAGAAGAATCACAACTGTAATTCGTTGATAATTCTTTGTCAGTTGGGCTGAGCGAACCTTAGGAACTCATCCAGATACTACACCCTGCTGCTTCTATATATATGTATATATGTATATATATATATATATGCGTGATTTAAACTCATGCAGCAGGCGATAAATCAACACCCTCCGTTTAATTAGAAGACAGCTCGAAAAAATACGCATTTGACTTTGTGTTCTTTCTATTCAGCTCAAACTGACGAATCTTTTCGATAATAAGCCGAAAGCCTGCGAGTTATCTAGTAAGCAAATAGGCTAGAAATTTATTCATAACCTCATTTTAAACACTGTATGTATACCTCAAATATGGTGCATTATGAGCCCGCTAGGAAGAACAAAGTGCCATTTATTAATAAAAATTTGAAGAGTATACTGCTAGAATTCCAAAATCAATAAACAATGGTAAGCGATGGACCAATAACCATTCATTAGTAAATTTTTGTTCATTTTGATGAGGTCCCCAGAAACGCCAGAATGAAATCGCTTTTACCTCATACTCTAAGAAGTTTTCGAATTTCTGCTTCACTATCCACTGTTTAGGTGTCTGATTAAATTATCACGTCAGAACACACAAACATTTGGGATGCGGTCGAGACTCAAGTAGTGGACCCAAGTGTACGTTCACTCGATTTACATCAAACTGAAATAAAAATCAGGACCGAAAGATGTAAAGAGTGTGTCGAAAAATCGACGCGCCAAATAATGGTTTTTATTGTAAATGGTATGATTTTAATAACACAGCGTTGTTGATAAATGTAATTCGCCAGCGTTTCGACTACCGTGGGTAGTCTTTCTCAAGGCAAGTTTCACAGTCAAATAGCTGACGGAACGTTCACATGCCAACGGATGGTAAGTTGTCTGTGCGTGTGAATGTGTCTGTGTAATTACTTTGAACTGTGTGACAGGTGAGAGATTAGTTGTCCTTCACGTCATGCGTCACCGTGGTGAGGTTTGTTTCTCGATCATGTTAGGGTTGTTCATATCTCCGAAATCTCTGCTCCGTTGTCGGAGCCTCGACAAGCTTACGCTCAGTGCAAGTTCTGAATCCGATTTGGAGTACTTTAGTGTTTTATAATCTATGTTGTGTCCCTCTGCTGTGGCATGCAGAGCGATGGTTGAATCGCGCTCAAGTTTTGATAAGGTTACCCTATCCGAAAGTCTGCACTTTTCTTTCCTTCTGTGTTCTATTATTTGTGTCATCAGTCATCTGCTGTTCTGTTGGGCAGTCCTCGCAACTGTTTTTGTAAATGCAGTTGTCTTGGTCTTGCACACCGAGTTGATCTTTAACCCTGGATAAGTGACCTCTTAACACATTATTCCGTCCGGAAGAAAGTATGAATGTCACAGTCACTGTGGTCCTTTCTTATTGCTTCCAAAGTGCTTGATCTGTTCGGAATTTCGTACATATTCACTACGAAATAAAAATCACTCCGTTCAGGACAATATCTCTACTACCAAAACGAGAATATTCTTTCGAAACAGTGTGGTTTCTTCAAATTGCATGATTTCTGAGATTTCAGGAAATATCCCCGTCACCACAGTGACAAATTTCCCATATCCATTTTGCACTCTACCTTCTCATTTTGTTTTGAAAAAGTAAAAAACTTGGAGGGATATAAAGAGGAAGCACAGGTTTTTCGAAGAATGCCCGTTTTCTAGTTGTTCCGTAGGTCACGACATGCAATTCATAAACCAACAAAGTTATTGGATAGCCCGATTAAGGCTCTTAGCACTTTCCGCTATTCCGTTGGTTATTATGTCTCTTGTTAGCATGCGTGATTAATTCATATGCCAAATCCAATGAGACCTGCGCGTTTCACTTTTATTCAACCCTATCTAGATAGTGGTGCATGATATATTGACAATAATCTACGTCAGGGTTCGAGAAAAGGACTTATATCGCAAACTTTTAACATGAACATAAGTAACTTTGTGGTCAATTTCGGATGTGATTAACTTTCTCCAAGGAAGGTATGTTCTTGACATGATTTGCTCGTCTAATGCTATCCAAGTGGTGGTCCTGTTTAGCTTAAAAAGCTGGAACAACGCAAACGTAAAATGTTACGTTGATCCAGTCATTATGATCAGTCTTTTATTTTGTGCGTTGTGCGAAAAAATGTATTCATGAAATAATGTACTGTTTCCCGTTCACTGCTTCGTTATCACGATGTCAACGTAAGCCATTAACGCGATGCCCTTAAATGACCTTGAATTAAGGTCATCTTTGATGTAAAAAACCTTATAGTTCAACAATTTTCCTGTACGTGATTAACCACGATTCTTTCTCTTCACTTAACGCAAAATACCCCGGTTAACAAACAATGATCTTCAGCACATAAATACATGTGTAATCATGGGTAAATTTTTCGATAAAATGCACGAATTGTAAACAAATTCATTATATCTGCTGATGCCCCTTTTACGCCTTGCAAGCAACTGAAACCTAAGAATATTAAAAAAAGAAAACTGTGAATGCATCACAATCAGCTATATATATATATGTATATATATAATATAAGTAACATTTGGATGCGTGGACGAAATTCCCCTGGAAACAAGACTGATTTCGCGGTTATTAGCACTTGTCATGTATGCGTACCCGGTACTCGTTTCCCGTGTACTCTTGTCCAAATATCTTTCAATTTGTATACTCTTAATGGGTATGTCTTATCAAAATCTCATTTGTAGCGTACCTATCTATGTTGTAATTCATTTAGTTTAGAAGTGAGCCACATCGGGAAAATTCTCATATAGGGTTTGCACTGACTACAATCGAGGAAACCAAATCTGTCCCACTCGAAAGCTGTCCAGTTAGCAGATCACAATTGACCTGGGTGAGCGAGTTCCTCTGTGTCCAAGCCTGGAATGGAGCAGTTCGTTGTAATCAGATCCGTCTAACCGAAGAAGGTGGTTACCTTAAACATTAACCAGATGCGCAAACCATTTGTTCCTTACTTTCGCATCGCTTAGAAAACTGCTCCATTCAGTGAGTTCCCATCGGAAGTCACTTCATTAGGGCAGAAAAACCAGTAGCGTTCAGGGAGATTAACAGTAAATCTGCACAACATCAAGTACTGGAAATTATTCGAATCGGCTCACGGAAAAGTACCATAATTTTTAAGGTTTCTGATCGTTTAGAATGGTGTCTAGATGGTAAACGTCTCACCACTAATCCAGGCGACATCGTCCTTGCATGCTTGCAATTGTTGACGTTTTTTTCTACATGTTTACTGACAATGCCGTCTCTACTGGTCCTGCACTGTTTACGATCTAGACGCCAGGCTCAATAATCAGAAACCCCGTAAAGATCGGCAATCTGCTTGACGCGCACCACAGATTTTCCAATTCATTGGAACCTATTTTAGCATATCGTGAACCCTGTGTCAAGTTCATGTCCGTCCAACGAGAATCAGGCTAATCGACTATCTTATTGGTTCTGATAAAAGGCTATGAAGTAACAGTGATATATAGAGAATCTAATTTAATCTAGAGTGGTTATCGTAAGCAATTCTTTGGTTGCCCCATGTTTGGTCATCATTGAGCTACCAAAATGCACTACTGGCTGACTCATGTGTAAAAGCGTTCAAAAAAGCTAGAATGTGAATGACTGTTATGTACGATCTCACAAGATTAGAAACAGTATTGATATTTTGCAGAAGTTGCAAACTCACCCTGAGTTGACTGAGTTTATCGCAAGTAAGAACTTTCCCCCACGTCCGGGAAAAACAGATGCGTTTTTCGGGATGTGATAAATTAATACGTTCGAAACGGAAACACTAATCGATACCGTGCATTTTAACTGGACACAGTGAATTCGATTGCGTGTACCTATTTCCTTCATTAACCCATTCAGATAATAACACTTTTTCTTGGTATTAGATCGTCCGAAGTTTCGATGGGCGTTTGTTAAAATATTTATCGACTTACTGTTCACATACAACAGAGAATGGGCCTAAGCGAATCCTAGTGCTTAATGATATACTCTGAGTTGTGAAATCCCAGTATCAACCCAGCTAATTATTTCGTTTTTCGTTTGGAATTTCCTTTTCTTATGATTGACCATATTACTACCTAAACTGGTTGGGCTTTCACAAATGAGATTTTCCAATTTTTTGTGTACAAGGCTGAAAATGCGAATTTTTGGGGATCTGTATGCTACTGCATATTATCGTAAGACAGCTGTGCTAGACATAAAAATCATGATGAGGATGCTGCATGTTCAAGGGGTAGTATCTTTCTTTTTACTTAATTAATGAAATCACAATGTACATCATTTTTCAAGAAGGGCCCCGCGGCCAACAGAAGGCCGCCAATTGGGTAAGGTGACCGGCGGTAGGATGATTCGAACCTGCGACCTCCACGTCAAGAAGTCACCTTAAGCACTTCGCCACCGGAACACGGATATCTCCGTATTAAAAATCTCTTCTCTCTAATATTCATCAAATATCAAGTATTAATTAGTTCCGGAAAGGATGACCGACCAATGAAAGGCTACCACATGTACCCGTGATTGGCAGTCTTCGACTCAAGAGACCCTGGATTCAAATTCTACGGCGGCGATAGTTCAATCGTCGTCGGGTACTTTGTGCCCGATTTCGGGAACATATCCGGCAAAGCATTATCACTGGCCGATGGGAAGTTTTTCGGAACGGGGGTCCAGAAAGCCGATGAAGAGGTGGAAATCAATTATTGGGGTAAGGGATGGGGTGTGGGCAGGCAGACCGTGCAAACAAGGTGGGTCTCCATCCGGACGTAATAGATGTGACAGTTACTACCTTTTAATCTTAACTGCAGTCGATGAATGATCACAGTGTTGTTTTGACGAACAGTATTTCAAAGGGGGTTAATGTTGCTTTAACACGTGTCGTGTAGACATCACTGTTTTCCTGCTTGAATCGAAACCTTTTCGGCTTGACATTTATCCACCGGATTTTTCCACTCAAGTCACGATCGATGTTTTCCCCCTATCTTCGGCTGACGGACTCTCCAGGACTACCCCAGTCCGGCTTACTCACGCATTACATCGTTGCACATTGACTCATCGGTTCGGGCAATCCCATGCACAAGCGCGCATACACAGACACACAATTTGCCGAATGTCAACCTGCTACAGCTGTAGACACAGATAGAAATGCAGAATCCACTTTGCATCGGATCCCACTCGAGCGAACTGCTTTCTTTGTAAGCAAAGAATCGACCGAATAAAAAGTGTTTCTAATGAATTACAAATAACCGGAAGGCAAAAGTGATTAAGTACCTCTCGTCACTAACTCAGAAAAATCCAAATACCGAGCTTGTCCATTGAATCGTCCTCTCGGGTAGTAGCTCGTGGAAACGGTGATTCTCAGAAAGCTAAATTCGACTATGAAACAATCCATGGTAAATTTCTATCCAAATGATAGGTGGAGACAGCCGAAACTCAGCATATACACTGTTTTTTCCTGTTTCATTTTCAGTTTTTACAAGCATTAACCATCAACAAATTTGCCCTGGTTTCGGCTGCTGTATCACAATACCATCTTTTCATGAAAAAGAGAACGAGAAACTGTAGATCAACTATTTGAAGAACAACGTGGAATAGGAAAGATTTCAAACCCAAGAACGCCACCGACTGAGGCATTGGGCCATATCAAGTTATCTCCAAGCATCGTCTAGAAGCAGTTTCGTGGAATTCAACCTTTAGTCTAAATTGACCTGGGCGGGTCAGTCCTCTGGTTAAGTCGTGTATACCATTTCCCAAGAGATCAAGTGACCACTCGCACCCATCATCTAACCACAACCTGCCTTTGAGAGCAAAGAAACTGTTTTTGGGTATAGTCAAAACAGATCCCGCCCACGTTGATATATTCACATTCAGAATCTCTTCTGGAGGTTGAACTCTAACACTCAGTATTGAACTGTGATTCACTTATCATGTTATGTTTCATTAGTGTTGCTTATTTTCTGCAACCTAGCAGAGATTGGACATCGAGAGGTAATGACAGCCAATGCAACTGGTCCATTTGCATAAACTATGAAGCTTCCAGTGATTGTAGCTTTGTGCGTAACTACAGTGGAACTTCAGAGAATGCAGTTATGAGCCAAGCAGTGCCACAAACTTGCGTAAATTAATAGGATAGCCAATTTGATTGTTAAACACAGCTTCGTCGTATTGCTAAAAATCACGTTCACTTTTACTAGATAAAATAGTGCGACGAACAGCTACTGAAGAGTTGCACTGTTGGGATTTACCTTGGACGAACTAATTTAACAATGCTTGGGAATGACCCTTGGCCAGTCTGAGTTGATCAGAGTTTACCAGCAAAACTCTCAAGTTTCTTTTATCTTTTCCCTTTTTTCTTTATGAACAGCAGGTCGATATGCATCATCTTCAAAAAGGAGGTTGCGCTAAAGTGGGGAAGTAGACCAGCTGTGGAATAATTAGACCCTATGAGACTGCTCGATCACCGCCCGGTAGACCGGTTGCATTTAAGCAAGAATATCCTGGTAAAGAATAGCTCATTCAGCCAGAAACTTCACGAATTTGTCAAATATAGCATTTTGAAAGTCCCATATGTTGTTGCTCTTGGTCGCAGTTTGGTGACTTCTTGGAGTGTGTGAACCATTCACTGGGCTGCATGACATGTGATATAGCTCAGGGTCCAAGGCACGAGGTTTTGTTCACGCAGTGACTATTCGAATTCGTAACAGCATGATGCACCCACCATATTTGTTTAATAGAAATTAGTCAGTCGAAATGGCGCATCTCATTCTGTAAATCATGCTTGGATAGGATGCCAGTAAGTTGCCATTTTTCGGTTTGCATCGTTGTGACTCAACCAAAATAACCTCTATGGTCGGTGGTGAATCTGATAGTCGTAGCCGAATTTCTGTTGTTGATTTCGACATTTAAGAACAACGTGACTATCAACAATAGGCTAAAGGGTTAGGCAGGGGGCTGGAGTGCCAGAGATCCGATGTCTGTGTGGTAAGTTCAGCCAACTACACTAGAGAAATTCGGTGCTCAATTGACTTTCTTTCTAACTCTGAATTTTGACATGCTATCGGAGATTAGCCATTTGAGCGTGACATAAACTCGACGGCTTGGTGAACTCCACCACATGATATATTACCTGCCCATCACAAATTTAGCGGAAGTATATGCCCCTAGAGGTTAACAGTATATTCCAACTACAGATGGTAAATAATTCGATGTAATATTTAATCTACTTCTCACGCTGAACAAGTAAGCAAGCTTTGTAAACCATGTACAAGATCTTTGTCTCACTTAGGCAGACCAAATATAAGTAACCTATCTCAGGAGTCGATTACTTTGATCAAGAGACCACTGACAATGGAAAATCAGTAACGAATAGTTGTCAAAATTCTGTTTTGAAATTTACTGAATAGCTGAGAGCCAAACGGTGTGGCCTAGTGACCATAACCTTATACTCCTACTCCCTCGTCTCGGATTAGCACCTGAGATTGTATGCAAAGGATATACACTGCTGACGATTCCTAGCGGAATGAAATAGCTGGAACATGCTTCCATGGGTCCCTCAACGAGGAGTTGGTCATTGATACAGCGCGGTGACATCTAGTCTTTCACTGTGCACACTTTGTTTGTCTGTTCTGCCGTCTGACGGTCCAACTAACCAATTTTAAGAAATCAAATTTCTTACGAACGTTCGAAAGCGTCCGCGTAGGATGCACCACATTTCACACTTAACAGAATAAGGTCTTCACAAACCGATCAAGTGACGTAATTCTGAACAAGTGCCACCGTATTTTACCAGGAATTGATAAAAACTTGATTCAGTCGACAAAGTGATACCAGGTAGCTTCTGCGTGATACTTGGCGTTACTAGGCCGTGACAAGTTGCGTTTATCGTCCATTTAAACAAACGAAAGTCTTGACACAGTTTACCTGACAGTAACGATGACTCCGTGTTACCGGCAGCGGTGGAGTTAGAAGTACCCTCAGAGAATGGAAAAACAGTAACTCCGAGGACGAAGACTGCCGAAAGTAGTATTGCAATATTTTAAACCAGTTTCATAGCGACATGCAGCCAGTTG
This sequence comes from Fasciolopsis buskii, assembly GCA_008360955.1. NCBI lineage: Eukaryota > Metazoa > Platyhelminthes > Trematoda > Plagiorchiida > Fasciolidae > Fasciolopsis > Fasciolopsis buskii. The sequence goes on along the minus strand of LUCM01007226.1, from coordinate 61,521 downwards.
CATAATACACCCTTTCATTTTTTGTTCTATTGGACTGGTGACAGAGTAGCATTCTCGAACACTGAATCGCAAATCATTTCTCTTCGTGTTCCTTTACTCTTATCTTGGTGTTTCACGCTTGTATAAATCTTGGTCACTCAACTTTGCCATCTTGCCGACTGAATTACAGAACAATGCGGATCCAGTCTGAACCAGAGAGAAATGCGAAACAAAATGTTGCACCGTTAGTCTAAACAACAATGAAACAAAGCCCTGAATATGGCAGAACAATGGGGATATTAAATGGCCAATGAGCCTGCGAAATTCTGAAGTCAAAACGCACAATACGATGAGCGCATGTGACATTCTGTGGGTTCGAGGTTACTTTAGTACAATGAGTCAGCTTGGTGTTTAGACTCGGCCGACGGACTAAGAAATGAATAGTGGAAACAATGAATACCAACTAAAGAATAAAATTGACAGACGGAATCAACAACGAAGGAATAGTTATGTGTATCACTCTAATGGGGCTACACGCAGCGTTAAGTTGAACACTGGTGCTCCATTTCCATCGCTAACGCACAGTCGTCTGGCAACAGCGTAAATAATGGACGTCCCCTAGTAAAAGATAAATGAAATCCTGTTAATTTCAAACCGAAATGTAATTTCTGGTCAATTAGGGATATATTCAACCTTGTCGAAAGTTACACGCAGATAGTTGGTACCCTGAGGTGTTCAGACCGTCCTTCACGAGGGACCTTATGAGAAGGTCAAAGTGTTGGGGCCTGAGTACAGTCAGGCTCGCCTGCGGCTACGCTTTGACTGAGATTCACAGCGCGCTTTCAATGTTATAAAAAGTGAGCAACCGGATCGCCAGAGAGTGACATCTCCACAAACGAATAAAGCACCAATTCAACGACACTGTTTAAAAGGATGTCAGCCGTGAATGTTGGCCACGCAGATCGCAAATCAGTCATTCTACGAAAAGTCACTAAGGTTGAGCAGATATATTCTAATTGTGTTTAAGTCAAAGGTACCTTGCGATCCAGACAATACAATACACTTTGACTGTCCTCCATCTTGCTAACGAATGAACCTACCAAGGTCAAGACAACGAGACTAGCCGCACTTTAACTTCCAGTCAAATCTAAATTTCTCAGATAACTACAAATATCATGTTGAGATTGGTGATCAAGACTGACAACATTCGACTTGCTTGAGTGGTTCGGACTAACGGAAGGGTATCCCTAGTGGGGAGGAAACGGTTTTTGGGATGTGAGAAAATTCATTTTGGACAAACATGGGCAATGATTTGACATTTAAATAGTGACGCAAAACATCAAACGTTGGATGTGCTTTCTTTGTAGGAAAAGGCGCAGATGTTTGTCTAGATGATACCTAATAACTATCAGTCTTACAGAAACTTCAGTACGTTTATTGATGGTCTTGGAAATATCAGAATAATGTATCTGAGTTCATTTTCATTCTGGTTGGATTGCGCTTCTTTCATCAAAAATTTAGGCTGCCTGACAGATGTGAACAAAGCAGAATTTCAAGCACGATGGCATCAATACATGAAGACTTTTTTAAAACAGACGTTATCTGTAATGAGTATAATTAATGCGTAAAGTTTGCACCATGTTAAGAATATTACAGAAGAAAATAATACCTCAATATCTAACCGGCAGTGTATATTGATTGAGGTAACTGCACCTTACCGGTCAATCCCTGGGACAAAGATTGTGATTGACCACTAGGTATTTCGCGATATCAATTCCCGTGAGTATGGAATTATGAGTGAGCCTGCCAATAAACAAATAAATAAGTACCTAAGGAAATATTATAGAAATCCTGTATCCAAACTACCGAATGGCACACCCTACTGACTAGCTGTTTCAGTCCACAGGAGTTCATTTCTTTGCCGCCTAAATGAATCTTTCATCAAATCTACAACTGGTACACACGGGAGTGTTGTAAATGTCTGACTGGGATGAATGAATTAGTGGTACTATATTCTGTACGATGGATCAGGGGAAATCACTTGTCGATTCACTGCCCCGTTCCTAGGTCCGCGAAATAGGATAGCCGAAAAATTTGTCCAGCTTCATTTACACAACTGATCATGTTCCACGTATAAACAACAATTAAGCTAATCTCTGTTCATCGAAACTGAATAAATTGTCGTATCTTATAGAATGAGCTTACAAGATAACAGCTGTCGTTTCTGCAACAAGATTCGTCGGTAACGGCAAGCACGCTTTTGCCACCCAAATAGTGTTGCAAAAAAATACTACAATTATGTTTCCGTTGTTAGTGACTACGTGCATTTCTGTTTTACGTCCTGTAGACGTGTCCGCCAAATAGGTTCGTGTGATTGTGTCGCACGGCCACTAAGCCTGGACACCCTTACACCTGGATTAAGTTTCGGTTGTTCTAAGTGTGAAACAACTTTCGACTTGTAGACGACATACAAACACGGTCGTGACTTCTTTGTCCGTTTAGACTTTCGTTCACATTTTACACGGTGTTGTTCTACAAATTAGCAAACTGACGGTTGTTCCAGCAACAAAAAGTAAAACTCGACCGAAACTTTGTGCTTTGGAATATATCCGGAATTACTGCCCAGATCCGACGTAGTTTAACAAATTGAAACAACAAAGGTGTCCAGGAAGGTCTCGAACCCCGACTTTTATTTTTCGCCAAAACGAGTCGAACTTTTATGACTTAATCGGAATATCGGTTCTGTTCCTGGTCTTCGAATTTTGTTCAAATGCAAATGCCGGTTCTCCCCCAACCCGTGTCGAGCAAATGATAAAGAGTCAGCAAGGATCCTTCTATTATATAGCTGGAAGAAAATGTTCTAAGGAACTACTTTCGAATGTTATTCATATATTCATTACGAACTGCATCTAATATCAATAAAGAGAGCATGAACAAAAAGATTACTTCAAATTTAACGTAACCAAGAATTTGTAACGCTTTCAATAGCAATTTCAGGGTGGTGTTTAGGCTCAGCCGCTTTTACCACAATTAATAAACAGTTTATACTATACAAAAAGCAGGGTCAACAATCCAGAGAAATTCGGTATCGAATTCAGAATGCTAAACTTGGCAAGGTTATTCCGTGCTAAGTAGGATTTGAGACGGAGGTAAGTTGCGGTCGAACTCCCTATGAAAGTGTCTGTTTGATGTTTTTGAATGACTAATGAAACAGATTACCGTCGAGCTTGATAAAGTCCTCGGTACTTTTCCCTCCCTTGCGGATGCACTGCAAGCCTTATGTGAACGATGTTTTGATCTTACCTAAAGTGAACTCATCGTTCTAAACTATCTAAAATGCAATCGTCGAGCCATCGTTTACGCCGACGTAATCCTTGCCCGTTTTGAACTGATGTGTTGCAAGAAATTGAGGGTCTTAGAAACAGAAGTTGTGTGATGTGTGTGTGTGTATGTGCATGTGTGGATATGGGGGGGGGCGATACTGCCAAATTTGCTTGAGTTTTGTGCGCGTAGGGAATAAATGACGAGGGAGAACCGGTTCTTGCATATTTCATAGTCCAAATGACGTTTAACCGGAACATGACGAAATAATTCTTTTTTTTCAAGTGGTAGTACAGTGACATTTTTCACCTATCCGCAACACGGAGTTCGGTAAGTTAAAGAAATCGCACTTAGGTCTTGAATGATAACAGAATGGCCTCTGTGAGATATTTCTTTCCGAAGCCATCAGGACTCCAGTTAGACCTGAAAGTCCCTCATTATGTGTGAGTAATTTTTTTCCTACATTATGCAGGGTTACTTTATCATAACGCATTGAATCTCATTTTCACCTAAAGCAAACTGAACGGTGTTCTGAAAGTGTCCTTCTGTCTAAGCGTTTAATTCCTATGGTAACTGTGATCGTTTCCACTCGAATAACAATTATACGAATCAATGTGAGAAGTAAGCCGAATAATAATAGTAAAAGTAATAATACCTTATGAACAAATCGACGATGCGTATATCAGTTCCTCATATTGATGTCGCTAGTGGCAAAAGCAGTCCCGAGTCTTCTAGATACGCGGTCTGCCGGCAGCAGAATAAATGTTGCTTATATTTTTTCCCAAGCTTTGTCAAGCCATTTCTTTTGAACTCCGAAAACATGGTAAGTTTCTAATTCACATCATGCCTGTCGAAATATTAATCATATATTTACCGGTGGTTCCAAGTTCAAGAACATGAATAATCATGGAAAAGATCTCAGGCCACAGAGCTAATTGTAACTGTTCCCATTCAGGATATCTGTCGTTGTCGTTAAATACCAGAGGTTTGATTAGGCACTTCCTAAAATTAACTTGCCTTCAGTTTTGGAGGTTTCTTTGGTTATCTATGTTCCGAAGATGGCATGTACCGTTAGATCTGCCTGAAACTCCACCTGCCGATCCGTGTTTCGCAACTGAGCCCATGGATAAGCATATCCCCCCAATTGTATTAGCCTGGAAAACGTTTCCCGTCGAAACTGATGACTTTTATGAATTGTCATGATGTCCTCTTTATTACGGCCGCAGACTGTCCTTCACGCAAAAGTACACGGGTGAACATATGACTAGTTGAATAACAGCCTTTCCGAAGAAACAATTGGGAATAACCGTGGTATACGCCAATCTATCGACAGTAGGGCTGCCTGGACCCGCCCATGTGATGCTCAAGGAGGCCCGCCCAAATTAACTGGCATAAAGCATGATAACTATGGCCACATAGTGATTGAAAAGGCTGCAGCAAACTGGCTGGGGTTGTTTCTTGCACTTTCTCCATTCGGCCAAATATTATACGATCGGAGATTTATTCAAACGTAGCACACTCATATCATTTTGGACTAATATTAACACTGAAACATAGCAGACTGTATGCGCTCAACGGCATTCAATTCAGAGGTCGGGAATCACCAAAATAGTAGAACAACATAGAAATAAAAAGATAACTTGTATCAAACAGGTTAATAAACGTATCTCGTTGGCCAAATAACTTTTTCACAATGAGAAGATCATAGTTCTGAAATATTATACCGTTTGTTTAGAATGATTCAATCTAAACAAACCCAATTAGGTCTTTATGTGGCAAACATTTGTCACCTGGATGAGCGGAAATAATGGGGTGCGTAATAACAACCAGGACCGGGTACATATGCGTACTTTCTACCATATGAGGCGACATGGTGCACATAACTGACCAGGTTCTCTGACTTATACCGGAAATCTGAGAATCATGAAAATAGCATCTCGGAATAACAAAGTAAACAGGCCTTTTAAAAGTGGGAATGGAGCGAATGGATTTGCCGGTTAATTGTCGACAAAACTCAAGGAACTTTAAGCCTAGGAATAACGAAACAAAATACAAGTCGTCGGAGTGCAAGATACTATTTCCTAAATGAATTCAGAAAAACAACACTAAAATGAAAGACTACAAGAATAATTTGAGAACAAAGAGACTGCAATCAATCAATCTCTCTCACACACACCTTCGGTCCATCTCAATGGCCAACAGAATGTTTCAATCATTAGTTCATGATGGGTCACCTATCTTCTTCAATTCCTTGTGAAAAAACTTGTCCAGACCTTCGTGGTGCATCATGCGCGCTAGCATACGAACGAGGTTTGTCTGGTTATTTTCAAAAGGTGTGTGTGATGATAGATGAATAGTCATGGAATGATGACTGATGAGAAACGTTAGCCAATGAGACGCACCAAACACGAAAGAAAGATTGATCACAACTATCTGCTTTCAACTTAAACCTTTGGTTTCTCCTTCTCAGGTTATAGTTTTCTAGTTCAATGTTATTTTCACCGAGTTCACTCTTGAAACGATACTACTGGACGGTTTCTTCAGTGGTCCAGGTTACGTAGAAACACTGTTCGGATAAATCTCCCCGTTGGAATACAACTCAAAAAAACCATTTCTCAGGATGTCAGCTGTCCTGTACATCTTTGAATTGATTACGCGCGCTTGTCGAAAATCACGGTACGCAAACAATCTCCCCTAACTTCGGCAATCACTTAACGTCAGCTCAAAAGAGTCCTTGTTGGATCAGCTATGGGAGAAATTGAATCAAAAATAGCAATGTGAAATTTCCAGGCGAATCGAAGACTGTCGCAACGATGCTACCGTGTAGTTGGTATTGAGCAGAACTTAATAGTTCAGTGCTATTGTATTCTCTAAAAGCGGCCGAAGAATGCGCTGAAGACATTTTAGGAATGATCACAATAACCTATTCATAAAATGTTTTATCTTCAATTAGGGATTTTGCCACTGTATGGTGTCTCGAATATTTCCGATCACTTTCTGTCAACGAACAGTTTATGTGTAGATGTACCGATGTTATGAACTAAGATAGTAAACAATTCATTTATCATTATCGCAATGTACAACCTAGCCATTCTAATAAACTGTTGGCCCTAGTAAATTATAATCCCAAAGGATTAATCATCCACTGGATTCCATCTCTGCGCTTACAGGTGTCTTCTCTCACTTTCGTGTTCAAAACGGACGAAAAAGTCACCATTCGTTCTATTGAGGATTGGCATATACAACCCACAAGTCATTGTGTTCCCACTATTTATGGATCAATGAATAAAATTGGACTGACCTAACATTTGAGCCGTTCTGGATACTTATTATGGTAACATAATAGACTGGCCGCCAAACTTTACGGGTAAAACAAAATTAAGCGGAAATGACTTCATTCAGCTTGCAGGTTTGCTAAAAGGCTTAGATGAAAAATTTCCTAAGGGTTTGATTTCAGAAGCGATCAGCTACGATGTATCCCAACGTGGCGTATTGCATTTATTGTACTGCACTATGTAGAGTGAGGGAAAATAACCATATTTCAATCAGAGGTCTTCTTATCCCACGGGTTCATTGGTTTGTCGCAACAAGGAACACACCATGAATCGAAACCACAAATTTCTTTGCAGCAATTCATTTGAAGTTTAAAAAGTAGTTGTGAATACAATCTAGGAGGGGATTTCTAGATTGTTTAGTGTCTATGGCCAAACATTCCAAAACACTTGACTTGGAGGTGGTCCAGTAGAGCTGTAGGTAAGGAAAAACGAATGAGAAAATCAAACAAAGAAATAAAGACACGAAGAATGAATTTTCCAGACCAAATTTGGCCGGGATTTTTGTCCCTCAGGTGGTTTTCCCAACCTCGCGTATGCAAATGTTGACTGAAGACGAACATTATTTGACCGCAAAGCTAATTCGGGTGTGTAAAATTCGAAAACGTCCCAACGCTACCCGTCCCAAAGTTGAATTTATTCGGTAAATAGACTAAATAGAAATGTGTTCTGAAACTGTCAACCGATGCATTTGATTGACCGACACACTTCCTACAGTTCCCTTTCCCACCCCCCTTCGCGGACTACACTCGGCGATGAAAGTAGACCGAAAGTGAAATTTGCACCTCCTGGTTTGGTGTTGATCTCTACAGATGAATTTGTTTGTAGACCAATTCCTTTTTGGGGAGCTGTTAGATTTGTGAGACATTTCACAGTCAAATAAACTGCATCTGCTCTATCAAGAAAAGTGCTTGACACATGTGAAAGCAAATGGTTCCCATTTTCTTGCAACCAGCTGGTGTATCTGCCAATCCGATCGGTAAACTCTTTCTAGTTCGATATGCACAGACCAACATCCAGTTTTTGTTTTAACCAAACATTTCATGTTTATGTCGGGTTTTGACTGTTGGTTTTTATATAAGGAGTTAAATTCTGGTTTGCTTATTTATCGAAGAAAGTAAATCTGCCCGGGGGTCTCCGATTCCATTGGTCTATCGTTAGAAGATACGGTGCACTTTATGGCGAATTAAGTGTTAGGACACTGTGACTAAAGTCTCGGGCACAGATACAATAGGAAAAGAAGATGTGGAAGAGTGAAAAAAAATGCGAATTTCAGGTTCGAAAACACTTTCTACTGGCAAAATTTGGTTTCAGTCATTTCGGTGGTTGTAAAATGGCAACAGGGTTAAACTGTTCGCGGTTTTCATTATAAAACAAGATTCTTATTCGTACCAATTATTAAGGCACTTTATTTGCACAGACTGCGAACCGTGAACAGCCGTAAGATCTAGTCCAACTATCAAGAAGGGCTATGACAACAGTAGTAACAGTTCCACAGTTTATTGTAACCATTCATTATCGTGGCTCAAAATCTCACTTCCAATGGGGTAGGTCCCCTCTAAACCCGGTGGACAAGATATTGTCTAAAAAAATACGCCTTTTCCGGTTCACGCTCCAGCTTTCAAAGAAAAACAAAGCTACCTGCAATAAGGGCTACTTAAATGCGATGTGGCTCTAACTAGGAGTAGTTGAAAACGTGACATTGAGGGACAAGGAGAAGTCATTTGAACATGAAAGTGCAAACCTGTAGAGATGCACGAATGGCGCATACCTTATGACTTATCGGAGATTAGAAAACACGGGGACTAAGTTATGTTTTTAATAAATAAATTTTGAACTTCCACTCATTACTGCAGTGAAAACCATACTGTAATAAACATACCAAATTAACTTATCAAATGATTAGAACACTCATTATCAACTAAGGTATGTTACTAGGTACCGACGATGCACAGTCTAATTTAGAATAAGCGTATATCCCGATCAGCATCGACTTGGTCGTTCAACGCTGGGTTACCTAGGCATCATCCCCACCCTCACCACCCACATGGCATCGAGACTTGGAGCCAAAAGTGATAAAGTTTTTTTTTGATACAACGATTTTTGGGGCAGCATCCGCATTACAAATGCCTGAAAAATTTGAAACTTTTGAATAAATCTTGGTCATTTTTATGGAACAGTAAGAGTAACTTAATGAGGCGAAAAATCCATCAAATAAAAAATCGGAGAATAATTGGCTCCCACTGCTATCAAAAAGCTGCCCAAAATATTTAAACTCGTTAAGGCATGAACGTACATCAAGTAAATTTGCACTATACTGCAAATAAGATGAATAAATAGGCATTATCGGTGCACAGAATGTAATTAACTCTCACGAGAATTGATGGCCCGCCGATTTCGCTCACAAATTCAGCAGCATGCATAACAATTTGGTAAGTGATTTGTTTTGCTGACGACTGCATAGTGTTCCGTGACCTATAAAAGCTTGATCTCCCGGGGAATTTTTCATTAAAGTTAATTGTTTCAGCAACAGAATCTCATTTTTTTTATTTCGTTTGATGATGTGAGGTAGAGTCTGAGGCAGAAAACCACGCCGTCGGATTAAAATCAAAATCACTTGGCTAAAGCTGATTCGAAAATCGGCCTCCGGAACTAATTATTGTGCAGCTTAGCGCGTTGTATCTTGTCTCACTGGAGAATTATTGGCTTCATGAAGAACAGAGTACTTGTTATTTATCCAATATTCATTCCCTTGAATCTACATGGCTGTCAAGTTCAAATTTGCACCATTCCCTATTCCCCACTCTGATATCAGTACATCTGACGGTTTGGTTTTGTCTTCAAAAGGTATCGCTTAGTATGAATTTCGATTAGAAGTTCAAATACGATATGAGATATCGAAGATACAAACACCACATTTGTGGCTCCATTTATCCAACTTTCGAAAGGTTAAATGAAATAGCGAATAAGCAATAGAAAAGGCGGATTGTTTACTCTCTTGTAGGCCATCTTACATCTTTTGAATACCCCAAACCCTATCTCATTTGTACCACATGGCAGAGTGGTTGAGATGAGAGCTTACTATTTATGGCTGCGTGTGATGGAAACACAAAATTTCTCTTCACGAGTAGTCTTCAAAGCTGCTCACTGTAACCGTACAGTCAGCCGTAGAGTTTGAAATACTATATTGGTAGTTCAATGTCTACTGTGCGTCGAGTTAAATGGGGTTTTCGACACCAGTAAACACAAATTGCTCGGTACTACTGTAATACAAACTGTTATCTTGCTTAGCAAGATAACTGTGTTATCAAAAATCGACTGTTGAGTGTAGTGCAAATTTGGCGTAGACAAAACCAACGATTGTAAATTGCTAAATCCATTCTAAAACTAACCAGTGATAAACATGATAAGAGAGAGAGTTTTTGGGGCTCACACTTGACACTCATCTCTCCAGTATTTCTTTACGGCCACGCAGTGCAAAACAGTTGATTTATGTCCAAGACAAAAGGAGCCCTATTTACGGATTGTATAAGCTTCACTAGGCACTTACACGAAGCAGATTGCTCTGACAATTATTGCTGACCTATCGATTAACTAGATATGAGATAGCATGATCTACTTTCTAAATGTTGTCGTACGGGGCTGTTCACGAAGACAACTGAGACCAAATTGACGAAATTCGCACACGTCACAACGCATAACGGGACAGTGTGATAGATCTTAGTCCAGTCCAGTCTGGCCCCGAGCCAGCCCCGTTTAGAACAAACTTGCATCAACATGAACGTCAGTCATCCCGACACTACTCGCTTTATCCGTTTTTAAATAAATAATCAAGCCATATGCATCACTGGACAAGGTTGAAATGAATGAATACAGCAGCATAGTCAACAGAGTTGAGACCAAAATGAACGACGGGAGGAATATGGCAACTATCGTTCGTTCATATATGAATTAACGCTACAACGGAACTGATAATTACAACTCAAATCAATTACACGAGAATCGATTTTGTTCACCCAAGAATACTGGTGTTTGGTGAACACAAACAAACAAAAGACAAGGATCTGAAACAGTCTTGTTTTTTCTGGTTACTTAATAACATTCTAAAAGCGATTGGTTCCCCTCCAATTATACTTACCACCCTCAAAATCAATCCATCCCTTTGCCTAGGTTACCAAGGCAATAATAAAATACTTTTCCTAGGCAGTTTCTGTCCTTTTGCGACCAAACTAAATTCTTCTCTCTAAAATATAGCTTAAGATAGGTTTGTTAATTACCGGGAAACTTCCTACTCAAGCTTGACATCACCATCGATAAGTTGAGTTTAGTCCAACTAGAATTTGGAGAATATGTTTGACATTCAGATCTGTACTTTGTGATGCATACGTTCGAATGTCCAATTACTAGTACAGTACGATGATAGCCACCATTGCGCCGCCTTGGGAAGACAGATCACTAGGAATGAGCAAGAATAGGCCGACGATAAAATACACGCAGTTCAAAGTTTCCACCACTAGTTTGAGTCGTAGTAAAAAACAATACATTTAAGAAAAAGGCAGAATAAACTCCTGAATGCCACCTTCTTTTTATCGGTGGGACAAAACTTGACACTGATCGGGAAAGCCAGAACTACGGGCACAAAGCTTCCCCTAGGTTTACTGACAATTCGGTTCATCAACTTCGACAGTCTTGGCAGCAATTTGAACGAGCAATAACTTTCGGGTGATAATATGCTGAACTGTAATTTTAACACTCCTGGGAGTTTTGTGATGAAATATTATTGCAAAACAAATAGAGAAGAATTTCACATCAGACTTACAGGGGAGAATCAGAGTGAGGAAATATCTCACTTTGTCCCATGGCTATGTGCACCCGTAGTCCTTTTCATACAAGCGCTTGTTGGCTTACAATCGATATCCCAATACACTCTAGGATATCGAGTTTGTTCTCCTGATCTCTGCATTATCAGTGACTTGAATATGCACAATTCCAGATCCTGTTAGTTGCCAACTACTTGAAAACAAATGCAAGTAATATCTGACCCATCCGTCACGTTAGTGGCAGGATCGTCAGTGATGCAGCCAGTAGCGTATTGGAGTTTTATTTACGCTATTTCAAGTAGTGATTATTGATATGCGGCCGAAGGCGCATTTTCGAGAACGAAGCCAAATATAGCATGCAACCCCGAACACGGCAAACAAATGTCCACTAGTTTTTATAAAACACGGAAGAACGATATTTGGAATAAACAAGACAAAAATTGTTTGGAATGGTTCACACATGGTTATGCGTGAACAAATCACTCAGTGGTCGTGAAGACGCGAATCGGAAGGGGCTGAAGTGATCAGTTTCCATGTTCGCATAGAGCAAGGGTGGATCCGATATGTCAGTCAGATGTTTCATCATGCGACGATGTTGTTGCAATTACTGTTTTATATGTAGTGATATTTTTTTGTTTCACTTTAATGTTTAATTGAAGGTATGTCTGCAATATGAAATCATGTGACGGAGAGTTGTGAAACTTCTGTATCCATTATTTAAATCGGACTGACCGCACCTGAGATAGCTTGTTCCAAGCAAGATTTCACATTATTCCCTGGTTTACGTCCCGGGGTAGTGTTCATACCCCGAGGGATCACGGGCTATATGAATCGACTGCAGGAATAGACCAAGTGTTTGTGAATCAGTTATTAATCTAATGTCTACTTGATATCCGGTACCGATACTATCTAGTACATTAGCATTATTGACAAAATTTGGATCCACTTATGGACAGTGTGAAACTCCAGCTATGCATGGAAAAAGAACTCGACGATGATTAAAATCTCAACGGTAATAAATCCTCCCGAGACAAGTGATACAACGTTTAGAGTGAGCGACTAATACAAATGCCCACGCATCTACCGAACTCTGCTGATTTCGGTTTGAATGAGTCCCAAAAGAAACCTCGTCAAACAGATGAACAAAATAGACTAGTTTTAAGTTAGACTTTCAGAAACTCTCAAACAACTGCAAACAAGTTACTTTTATCGTACTATAAGCCTAAAATTTACCCCTAAGTGAAAACGCCTTATTCGTAACGAACGGGGTTTTATCTAGGATCTTCTCATTCACGTATTGGCACAATAGGCTGTAGTATTGGTATGCATGACATAGCTGACAAAATGCATCTGAAACTGAAATAATGACTTAAGGGAAAATGCTCTTAAACAATAGCTTGTAAACAGATTTTGCGAATTAAGATCAACGCAGGATTCCCCGGTTAATTTGCGCGTGAATAAATTTTGTCATTGTCATTTCAGTCTTTTTCCTGTCGTCGTACGATGGCATTGTAACATTTCAGGACGGGAACAGTCAGGGAGGAAGTGACTGGAGCTGGGATGATTTAGACGTAGGTCGTTCAAGTGGAAGTTGGGTTGTTGTCAGCACTCGATGATCGCGGGTATTCTTTTCCAAAAACTAGGGAGCTGTGAGCATACCACTTGGCATTGTGGATTCCAGGCCTGATTTATCACACCTGATACCGTTCGGTTCAAACATAGTTTTCTAACATTTTCACATCGATCAGCCAGCTGACAGGCACTATTGTGCCTCTGTCCAGAAATATGACTATCGAATATCAATTCGTAATATGTGAATATTTCTCTTCTATATATGTGAGTACCACTTCACGGGTACGTAAATTATACTGAAAGTGTAGCGTACAAGATCACAATGCGTGCTTGAAAACACAACCACAGTGAAAACATGGCATACGAACCCTACAATAGCCATGCAAGTGGCAGTTATGAGATTTAACCCGCGCCTGACTCACACAACAACTGTGCCCAAAAACATAATGGGAAAACGGAACCTGTCTGCTTAAGCGGTTAACGTACCAATCACGGTCAAGGTCATGCGCTGAGGGCAGAAAATCGAGTAACACGGATCATGCCATGTGCATCCGTACGTACCCGATGTAAGAAACTATCGGCGTTTATTCGCGGCATCGGTTATCTTCCAATAAGAGAGGAAGAACACGAGAATATTCTTTACCAGTTAGAACTGCAAAGTATTTCAGATTCTTACTATCATTATGTAACAAAAACAGGTAAAATAAACCACCTAGCACCCGAACGGGAAAAGAGCAGCTAACTTGAGAAACCGGCTAGATGCGAATGACTCCAAATCTTCGATTATTCCGAAAGTATGTCAAAAGTATTGGAGTTGATGTCAGAAATATTCGGATATGACAAACGGCATGGCTCTGTTTCGGAAGATCTTCCCTATATTAAATGCACGGCAGTGCGTAGATAATCAGTGCTCCTTACACTGTATGCGTGTCAATATTGACCAAAATCGATCTAGTTTTATTTTATCTGTGAATGAGATCTTTAAAAAAGTTTTGAATATTTTTGACTTGATTTTCAAGGGATTTCGACAGAGCACTGAAACAACTTGGGAATCACCTAGGGAAAACTCACCATGGAGATTATCTGATTGGCATTTTTCAGATGACAAGTATAAGTTTTGCCTTCAGTTTTTGAAATCCTAATATCAAAAAGTATGCAAACCCTCCGGTCGCGCAACAACTTTTTGTAAACCGCAAACACATTGAGTAATTGAAGGAACGAAATATGACGATGTCTCAGATGAGCCGGGGGGATAGGAGCGTGTGAAAGATCGATTAACGGAAGGTAGGCTATATCAGAATATTTTTTTCGTTTTGTATATTCTCTAATAGTTTCTTAATTTCTACATTTCGAGATCCATCGACTTCCCGCTCCCTAATGGGACAGATTTTAAATTGAAGAAATATGAGTTTTCAGCAGTCTGGAGTGGCCTTAGACTCACTACTACCAATAAGATAGAAATTTAAAGAGAGCCACATAAAGGTCTGCCTTAGAACAACAGCCTGTGACGAATGCTGGTTAGTTTGGATTGGTTTGTGCCAATTTTCAATATTCCAAGACATATCATGTTTTTGACTCTCCTTCAGTCGCAGGCCTAAAACAGGCAATTAAGAAAACAAATATATGAACTCGTGACTTCTAATAAATTCTGATCATGCGGAATAGATCAATGAACAGTCCCGTTGTACGGTAGACCGTGGTTCAGAAGCGGCCAGTTTGACATGTAGGCTAAAACGAATGTAATAGCAATCCGTATCAACTGGAGTGACCTATGCGTTTTGACCTATACACGACAAGGCTGGTCAATCAGTAGTCTGTAAAATTTGACCAATATAATTTCCAGAACCTTATCCTAAATCTTTCTGCACGCAATTAGCTCTAATTGCAACTTTCAGTAACTTTTCATCCGATGGCGAAACTTTAAAGGGTTAATATTTCCTAATCTTGACTTTTAGAGCTGGAAGAGAAAGATTAGGGCTAAGTGAATATAAGATGACATTGTCAGCACATGAAAAGTCACAACAAATATGTGCACAAACTATCTGTTACGCTTTTGCCCGTCGGCCAATTCATGTGACTCGTTCAACAGCTAGGCAAGAATGGAAAGGAGTTCGAATAACAAATATCAGAACAGAAGATGAAATGAACCATTATAAATCAATATGCACTCCGAAAAGTAATTAAAGCAACTAAAATAGCAAATAGAAGGCTTACTAATGAGTAACTGGTGGACGAAATATATTTGGTCGTTTTACATTTGGGTTTTGCAAATACCACTGATGACCTTTCAACCGAATTGGCAATAGATCAATTGGCTAGGTATTGAACTCGAACAAAGATGTGAGTATGTTTCCGTAGAAAATTAGATAGTATCTAACCTGACATCGGGCTGAGACGAGATTTTCGTAGCAGACATAAAAAGCTAAGAGCCAGGGGACAGTTTCCTGAAGGAACTCATGCCTGAAAGGTCAGGAGGGCGGCAGTATATCGTGTGAATCTATTACTCAGTAGCTCGCTTGGGCTGTCTTTTACACTTAGGAAAGCAGCAGCCATTTGAAATGGACGATGGCATTTCCCATGTCAAAAAGATGAGCACACAGGAAACACAGCAGTCTTGGTACTGAAATATTCAAAGTCTGTGTAAGCATTGATACCGGCGGTAGAGAGAAATTCATTAAACTGAATAGAACAGAGTTTTATGTAATGTTACAGATTCTGGTAATGAAAACTTAGCAAATGGGATAAGTCTGAAGTTCAGGGTCATTACAGTGACAATATGTAGAAGAAAAATGAACAGTGTACTTCGTAGCATCCTGTCAGCCGACCGCCCTCAGAAGGAAGCAAGAGAACTCAATATTCTGAACGGCAAACGGACATGGTTATGCCATATAAACATTTTCATGTAGCATATATTCTTTTGGTGGAAGCAATTTCATTGAAATTACGGATTTCAATAGAATAAACTGTGAAGTACTTCACCATGTGATATCATCGCTCAACTGACCATTAAGAAACCACGGAAGCACTGTACAGCTGTTTCGTCCCTGTTAGGAATTATCAGCAGCGGATATCCACCGCGTCCGAACTGGGACGCGAACCCGGGACGAACGAATAAACTATGTATACACAAATTGTATCTGTCCGAATTCTGACTCCATATCATCAAACTACTTCGTTTGACCGGTTTACTCATAACTTCGATTTCAGCTATCCGAAAATCCGACTAGTATGCTTTGAAGCGGACGATAGGACAAAATATCCTCGGGAGCACTCGACAACTTTCTCGATTACTACCGTTCGTCAGGCATCCATACCCGGTACTCACCTGTCCAGTCACTCCTATTCTTGTAAAATAACTGCGAAATCGTTCGTGTGCTTCCGGCGAAGTTTTGCCATCCTATCCGGTTGGGAAACACGTTAAATGGGACAAAACATATTATATTTGGAGGAACCTTAAGTCCTGTTTCTGAAGCTAAACCCTGTTTGAGCGGTGAAATGCTTTGAAGAGTCAGTGTGCTTATTAAAATACTCTCAGCATCCATGCATGCTACCGATACGACAAGATCTGTTTTTTTTTCAAAAGTGTCACAGAAGCGACCGCTTATTTCTGAAATCTCTCCCAAAAACTGTACAAGAGAAATGTTTTTTTACTTTTGAAAGAAAGATCGAAGGCAAATTTCCCACCGAACTAATTCACTTGTGCGAAGCTGTTTTAAGACTGTTCGGAAACCACTATCATATACTTGCTATAGAATCGCAATTGAATTACAAGAGGCGTAAATGAATGCTCAGCCTATTTTCGGAATCACACAGTGATTCAGGGAACAATACTAATCGGCTGGACAAAACCTGGTTTCAGAATAACAACATATCATTGCCATGGTTTGGTTTTTACTTGTGAGGCTGTATGTCCATGGTTACTCCGCCAGCAAACAACCACGTTCACACATTTTTCTAATATTGTACCAGTAACAGAAGTGTACTATTTTCATTTTGAAGTACCTTTAACGGATATTGGTAACGTGGTACTTCGCGCGAAATGACATTTTGTACGCTTAACTAGAACTGCCATATTCCAATGATGTTAGATCAAGCTCAGTTTTGCACTGGACTTGGTGAAAGTCACGCCCAATGGACTCTTCGTTCAGTTTAGGCTTGCAGTCCACTGTTCAACACCAGTCAAACACCCAAATGTTTATCACAATTGATTTCGAATAGCAATCAAATTTCTGAACTTTTCTTTTAGGCATTCATCTTGTTTCTGCACGGGCCGATTAGAAAAACGGATTCTAAGCTTCCGGTTGGGAGCTAGTTTGAATTATTTATGGTAATGTTTTCTCGCCTTTGTACATAAAAAACGAACTTGATTTGCACACTCGTTAGATATTCAGAAATTCACTCGCTTCAATGACACCTATCTCAGACAAGCACAATGTGAGCAACGTGTATGCGATCAGTGCTCAAATCCGGAGAATTTATTACCTTCTAATTCTATAGTTATTGCAATACTGTACATTAAAGAAGCAGGTCCTAAAGCACATGTGACATTTGTGGAGCAACACGGTGTTGCAAACATGATGAGTTTCATAGTTAATCCCGACAAGGAAAATACAATCCGAGAAACGCTCAGATCCCCTCTTTCATCCTAGGTGCAAGTGTTTTTCTCTCTGTTTGGCTAAAATTCCTAGAAGGAAATTGGAAATATGACATATAAGCCGTCACCTGGGCATTCAGTTCCTTGCTATCCAATACACATTTTCTAAACATCGAATCCCGTAACATCCATTTGATTGTGATTATAAACGCTCCCCAGTTGCTTGTAATGACCACCCCTGATGGGCATCCGAAGTGTAAACGCAAGAGTAACCGCGACTGGGTAGTCCAGTCGGACATCATTTGCAGAAAGTGGTGTGCCAGTTTTTGCCAGCGACTTTCAGCAAAACGACTGTGCTGGTTGCACCATAATTTTGTTATGGATTGGTGTAGTCAGCGTGTAACCGAGTCACTTGTCATTGACCTTGATCTATCGAACGTGTCACGTGATCCAGTTAGTGATTCATCCAATCCAACCATTCATCAAACTGTGATGAAGACCGGCTGAATTTGGCTTTTCCATCCCGGATTTCGTTCAGTCTGTTGTCTTGTCTACGCTGTGTGCCTTTGGGGAACTTAGAACAAGCCAGTTGGTGAGACCAGGAAGTGCTATAATATCAAGTATAGTCCTGATTAAGCTCAGCTACTTGAAAACGAATTGGCTGTTCTTTTAATAGATGATCACTTGTGACGCTTTCCAGTTTGAGAAACTTTCGGCGCAAGTTAGGAACAAAGCACCAGAGCAAACCAACGATCCTTGACTTTCATATTGCCGCGCACAGTTCGTAAGTTACGAAGAAATGACCAATCGTGATTAGCAATCGAAAAACAATTAAAACTGATCAATAGTTGGAGGTTCGAAATAGTTCCAGCCAGAAAAAAGAAGGGTGCAAGTTGGGGGTTATAATTAGGGAAAATAGTCAAAATGATTTCAAGTTTACAATAGTGGTTTGTTGTTGTTTGAAGGATCCTCGTAGATGGATCGCGGGAAAAAATGTGCAATTAGGAGGAACCTATCGAAACAAGTTGTAAGAAAACTTGTACACGGTTGTTTGACCCGTTTACACATGCTTAAAACATACACAACTCTTCATCGTAGCAAATTTGCGTGCACTGTTTGTAGAAGTTGTTACCACCTGCAACGCGTCTGCATCAAAGAAAAAAAAGACATCAATGTTCTGAGTGATTGGCACTGATCTTTAGCAGTGAGAAACATACGCCATGCCAAGCCGAATGTGACCAAGTGGGTATTCACGGATTGAGGTATCATTTGTGTGAATCAGACATTATCAACAAGACGAAAATCGGAATCTCGACTGTTATCTTTGTACATAAATAATGCGTTTAGCGTCACGACTTCGGATTGCACCGGCAGCTTTCCGTTGATTCAACAGCAAGACAAGGGTTACATTCTTGGAGCTAACTGACTGAAGTGTGACATTTTTATACGTAAACTGTATACAATACAATACAATGCAGTACAATACAATAACGAAAATGGGATGGGTCGTCAAGACGAAGAACTCGTTCGGTCCTATTCCAGATGTGAATCCGATTGAAAATGTCTAGTATCTCGGTCATAAGTTTAAACCTTACGAAATACTCCATATGAAATTCCGATCGGAGGAGGTCAGTCATTCTTAACATTAAACAGTTCATTAAGCTATGAAAAATATGCTTGTGAAATGAGCTGGAACACTCGACAACACGAACCACGTTGCTTCGGCATGAAGTCATTGTTTTAGATTAGTTGTCGACAGTGAAATTAATCCCATTTGGCACATCCCCAAGCAGACAATGAAATAATTGTGTAGTGACACTGCGGGATACCAAAATTTCATCGACTCTGTTTGGAAAAGTTGCAGAAAATGCTCATTCTGAACACTCAGCAACAAACAGAAGCAAAACTTACACACAAACTAAGAAATATTTGAGGGGAGTTCTCATCATGGAGTTCCCGGACCATACAACGGAACAATCTTTTTGAGAAATCGATGTTCACTTTCTTGGAGTTTCTTTTCTGTTTGAGTCCCGAAAATGTTCAGTGGGATCCACATTTGGACTGCCCGCTGGAGGATCCGGTCATATGATATTTTGGTATAGAAAGTAATATATTATAAGACCAAAAGTGTTTGGAATATGATTCCGTTTTGGAATACAAAACTTTGCAATTTTCTTTAAGATAAATATTATCTTGAGGTCTCAACTCGTGTTTATTTAGAAATTCTAAATTTGGTCACTGGATGGAACAAACAGTTTCATATTCCCGGGCAATCAGACTGTAGCTCACGCAACAGGTACAACACTGGGAAAATCCTGGGAACTGAACTATTCCGGCTTTTTGTTCAAGTCCTGCCGATAGCAGAACAAATTCCCGACCTCTAATGGAACATCATAATAATTGGGACCTACGAACAGGTTCGCAAAAGGTCAACTAGGCATTCACACATCATGAGAGAGACTACAAGACCGTAACAACTGTACTTCTTCACATCGAACGATAATTACGCACAGTTCCATTAGTTAGCCTGGCGCCGTAAGTCGGATGAAACACAGGTATTAATAGAACGCTTGTAGCCTATTTTTCACCTAGTGTACAGACAGTGCATAGTCAGTTTAACGGTAAAAGAACAACGTCCAACAGGCTAACGTGTATGAAGTAGATACGGGTAAAAAATAGATCTGCCCACGAGCGAGTAAATTCAGACGAGTTCGTCTGCGTGAATTGTGACAGTGGTGTACTGCTGCTTTACAAATATCGTCTTAGTAATGATGGTCATGTGCGATGTAAACTAGCAAAAAGATCCAAATTTGGGTCAGACCCAAGATGCACCTTATTGTTATACGAGTCGAATTTTGACTGACTGTGCTTGGTCGGCACTAGTCGGTCAAATCAAACCAACAATGACGTGAGCAATTCACACCATCGATGCTGTGAATGGCAAAAAAAATCCACACGCGACTGAATGATTCGGCGACAAGTAGGATAAAGTCTACGCAGAATAGGTCTATTTAGCTGTGATTCTCTGACAAGAAGCTTGAATCAGTAGTCAGTTAGTTCTCGGTCATTGTTATGCTGTTTTCAGTAGAAACGTGAACTTCGTGTTTGTTATCACCGAACCGAGAGAGTTTTCCAGCAGACGCGAATAAGGCTTGAAAAAATTGATTCCACGATAAAAAACAATGTGTGGAAGTGGTAAAAATTGAAATTTTCACATCCGTCCACTTTTTCCTTTCGCCTTCTATTGCCGTAAGAAAAAACTCCCAAGTGTTTCAATCATCCTATTTATTGGAGCAACTGCAGGCTTCTATAATAATCTTCGTGGACACAAACATTCATTCCTATAGACTCTGCGATTCAACACAGTTCCGGTACTTATGTTTCTCGACTAGTTGATCACCTGACCGGGCCACTCTGTTCGAGTGACTTTGCTGGTTGGCATATCAGTCAGAACTGACTGATGCCAATCGTCTTACCTCTCACCGATGTTTGGTTGAGTTTAGACCTAGATTTTGGGCATGGAAATTCAACGAAATGGGGCTGTTCGACTTCACAAGTACGCGCGCCCTTCGACCGGCTGCGCTACAATTCTGTGTCATCCTATTTCGTCTTTTTGTTGTCGGATATTTGGTTCCATTTTTTTCTACGTTTGCGCTACACTCTCTTGGAATTAATTTTGTTAAAAAACCGTATTGTTTCTCAACATGGACTGGGATCACGCATTCCCGCACCTCAGAGATCCTCTAACTGAACTAAAAGAGGCACTCGTGCTGGCTGGCAGACAACTCTTAAATGCGCCCTTCCAGCCAAGATGTCCATTCCGGCAGTGTTGAGTACCAACATCCGCTCTCTGTTTACGAATTCGTCCGATCTGTCTCTCGCACTTCAATTACCGATCCATGTTCACACGTGTGTCACCTGCATACAAGAGCCGTGGCTGAAGCCGGATATCGCTGATTCACTCGTGTCGATCGACAGCAACACACTCTGGTTTGGCAAGTCCGTGACACAGTGTCATCCTAGGCTTTCACGCCATACAAACACTATTGTAACAAATTATGCATGGCCCCTTTTAGCTCGCAATAAAATACCGCATCATTTTTCGACTCTTTTCTAGTGTTTATTGTTCCTCTTCGTGAAGATAATCTGCATATTATTATGGGTGATTTCATGCATCTATCCTACCCACTGTCTGTGTTTAATCTGACCGACCTCTGCGTTCCTCACAACAGAGGCGGCTCCATTTTATACTAGGGTTATTATCAACCACCCTGATTTATTTTCCCTGAAAATACGTGCTCCAGTTTCGAGTAGTGATCATAGTCAGCTCCGGGTAAGGCCTAAGATATACTCTGGGTCAGCCTTCCATTCCTTCAGGCAAGCAAATCAAACTCGAATTCGCCTCCGTAACGTTTCACACAACAACCTTATTCTGCTTCGAAAATCCCTATCACTCGCATCTACATGTTTCTCTTTTGAACCGCTGCTCAATGACAACGTCAAACCTTTCACAGAGATGGGCAACACAATCTTTCATATTTGCTGCACCTCGGAAAAACTGTTCGCCTCAAATGGCCGTGTCTCCACCCAGATACCGAAATCTCTAAGAAGACTCAAGGACCACTTCTACAAATCTCGTAATAACTGACGCTTGTAGTACATTTCCAAACTAACAATGACACTACATTCACCGGCCAATCCTTGATTGATAACAATAATCGATTCCTATAGCAAGGCATCTGATCGTTGTGTGGGAAGAAGAGACTTGTGAAATGTTCTGGGGATGTCGACAGTATTAATCGTACTTTCATCCATCCTTCCATTTTTACCCCGGTCATATTTGGACAGGGTGATGATATGACAGTTACAATTTTTTCTAGGAAAGAGGTGCTCGACCTTCTCCGCACCACTAAAATTACCACAGGAGTTGGTCCTGACAGTCTATCCTCAGCTC
>LUCM01007226.1:0-27339 GCA_008360955.1 Fasciolopsis buskii | reverse complement strand
GTGTTCACACCTTGTCGAGTCAAACCACTCAGTGAACGTGACAAGTGCTTTTCGCACCATCTACAATGTTAGGAGCGGACAATCAAGAACTGTCGAGTGTCGCGTCTTGAACACAGCCGAAGCCGCATCTATCTGTTTGTGTAACCCCCGTCTGTGGGCTCAGAAACAATTTGTCCAGACTCCTAAACTTCCCTGGCCCACTTGTCATTATCCGACAAGTGGTCTACAAACCTGATCGTGTGACAAATTGATCAATTACACATACACACACAGGCACATTCTTAGAGTTGTGAACTGATTTGACTGCAAACCGACAATTTCCCTTGAACCATCTCCAGACCATATTCAATGTTACGTATTGGCATGAATACGAATAACTGAAAACGAGCTTGTTCGCCACGTTGTGTTGTTCTCAGTGTGTTCTGTGGGATTTTTCAAAGGTTTGAAGCTAACTAGGTGTCTTCAAAAAAGCGAATCGATTGGAATTGGGCACCCATGAATGACAGCCGCGTATCCCAAACTGAAAGGGAAATTCGAAATAATTGGCTGTCATTTTCGGCTTTGGTTTTAGCTCTATTGCCGCATTGTAAGTCTAAAAATGATCGGCGCTGCTTTAGTTGTTATGATCTTGCGGACAAATAAATCGAACATCTGGTAGATTATCGTAATTTAGGTCATTCTAACTGATTCACAAAATTCGGAGTTTTTAAGACAGTTGAGTAACCCGAAACAGCGAGAAAACATTCTGACTTTTTCGGGCGACACGAGTTTTTGACTTCTTAATTTGAGACCTACTCAACTCGTTCAGAGATACCGTGTTAAAGCAATTGTGCAGAGAAACTTTGAAATAACCTTGTAAAATCTTAAATTTTCTGTTACTTTCGCTGCCGTTGGATAAATTAGGTTTGGTAACTGCGACTTATCAGCTTCGAATCCGAACTGGAAACGGTGCCGGCAGTGAAGGTTTCTTTTATGTTTTACTTCCTTTCCTAATGAAACAGCAATGTACTTCAATTCTCATGAAGGGGGCTGCGGCTAACAAAGGACTGCCATATAGGGAAGTTGGCCGGAGGTGGGAGGATTCGAACCCGTGACCTTCACATCCAAATGCAAAGACCTTATCCGTTTGGTCAACGTCGGATGACACAACTCAAACATTCGACACGTGATCAATCACAGAAAAAGAATGAAAAGGATAATGTCACCTTAGTCCAAAATGAGCGCATACCTTGGACGGAAAATCATGCCACATTCGATTGCAAGTATGATTACGACTAACTTATTAGAGAGAGAGAGTGAGAATAGAATTACAGCTGGCACAAACGCGAGAGGCACAAAAACGAATGTTTTAATTAATGATTCAACGGTAGAACGTCTGTATCACAACCACAGATTTCATCTCGTTTATGTAACGGCCAACCTGTTACCCTGGTCCTAATCAGCTAAGGAAAGATGAAATATACGGGAGTGAAAATTCACCAACCCCGACGGTATTTGAACCTATGCATGAGAGAAACCCACACACTTACATCTCATATCCTCTGCCAGTTGGGTTAAGACTGCACGTCGATAAGTGAATCACGCAATTCGGGAGCACTGGCTACCCGCCTACATTGCGTAACAATATGGCAGCCCCTACAGTGAACACTTTCGTAAATTGACTGTCACTAGTAGCATTTCCCAACTAGCAATCTAGCATCCACTTCGGATGTTTTGTCTATGAATGTTGTTCGGAGGATGGGCAAATCTTGTTTGCATGCGTCAACGATAGCAATATTCACCATATTAATGTGAGCAATTGGTAATATTAGTAAATATGTGATTCAGATACTCGCATTCCTCACGTCTAAGATAGCTTCGCTAATCACAAGCCGCGTAGTCGTTTCACGTGATTTTAACCGGAGCTGATTAGATAATCAATTAGGAGATCAGAAATTTTAGTCACCTTTAAAGTTGACATATTTTTTGCTTGAAAAGCAAATCTGAAATTCGGCAAATCAGATTAGAACCAACCCAGGCAGAATAATGGAAAATTTAGAATTTTGAATCTAATACAAGCGTTCTAATTACAAAAAATGGCAGGAGCTCGGATGCCTCTTTAACAGACTGTATGAATCATCACAGATAACTAGGTCCATGTTCCGCAGTAATTGTGCCGCCGAATTTCGCTAACTGGAACGACACCGACGGAGTAATAGCGAATAAAATAGTTTATCGGAATCAATACATTTAGGACAAGAAGTACTTCCACAAAACGTGATTTTTTACACAGCAGTAATTCCGTGCTGTCTCACGGTGCTGTAGATGCTTCATTGTATACACTGTAATTTGTGTTCTACACCGGATAGGTCCTATGAAGTGGAGATTACACACCTCCGCGGAAGCAGCTTATCTTCAAGAGATTTGGAATTTACTTATGTTTGGTTTTTACTCACAGACGCACAGATTATCAAAAACGTTCTTATTAAGTCTTCCGGAGAAACAAGCATTGGTGATACACAGTCGACAGTAAAACGATCGCTGTCGATAGACATGTAACTTGTGCAAATAACTCACGACTGAGAAGAAATACTAACGAAACGTGAATAAACTACCTAGCATGCCCTATAAACTAATGAAAGATTCCGAACGATAAATGTAGCCAGCAATATCATTTCAGTACTTAAAGAAATGTTTCATCAAACTCTTCGAACTGGAACTTATGAGGACCTATCGGCTGTTATCATCGGTCTTCCGATTTTTGTTTCCCAATTCTAGTTTACTCTCTTCAACAGGAGTCAATTTGTTTTGTTTTCAACATCAGTTTTACAATCACATCAATGTAACTCCAGTCCACACATTCGATCTCACTTGAGTCTTACTCTCGGGGTAAAATGAAATAGAAAGCCTGTGGGACAATTAGCCTCGGTCATTTTGCTTGCCAACTTGCTCAAGCTCTGCTGGGATGTGCAATTTTATTTCATTTTATGTTCGTTTCAAATAGCACAGTTCCCAGGGTTATCAGTGAATTGGTTTTGTTGACAAATAGACATGGAGATTAAAATGCATAAGACAAAGTGCACTTGGATCAGCCATCCTTCAGTCTTTCTTGGTTTTCTTATTAATTTATGCAATTTTTGAGACGTAATCAGCTGAAAACGTCACACGGGATTTGTTTATTCTCATTTTACTTCCCTATCCAGAGAGGAAGGACGGGAAATAGACTTACAAATTCCTTCATGTTGCAGCCCGTAGGGGGAGAAACTACCAATTCCATGTTGAAATTCACCACGGTCTAAAAAGTTTAACGACGAATTAATAATACACGGCTTCTTTACTACCGAAAACTTAATAAACTTCAAAGGAGACATGATAAGTTCACCGTTCTTCATGAAAATCAGTTTCCCAGAACAACTATCGAATCAGCAAACAAAAATGATTTTTCATGAGGTTATAACAAATTTCGCACAGTCTGAGTCAGTTGGCTTCAATCCACTTACTTGTATGCCAGCAAGAAAACAGCCGACAGCAATAAATGAAACGGTTAGAGCGATTATTCTATCGATGTCATGAACCTTTCTGTGAGGTATATTGCACTCGTCAGCAAAACAAACTGATCAACCAAATGAAATTTCTGAAAGTTCAAGTTTATGGGTAGAATCAACATGCAAGTAGTCAATGCATGTTCTACATCCATTTTAAAAAGGATCACTTGCCATTTATTCGTTATTTGCGCCAAAGTGAAACTGGGCTTATTTGGTTTAGCCCGCTGCTAGTTTGACAGCAAGTATCTGCGGCGAATTTTTCGGTGATATCAAGGGAGAATCACCTCAATGCTCAATGTTCTCGGTTTTCTGTATTCTCAATAAATAATTCATATTGTTTCTTAAAAAATACGATAGACTTGTAGTGCTATTCACTTCGAAGCTTGTGTTTATGAACCTCCTCCTCTCTTCCAGCAGTATATTAAGAAACCCTGGGTTATCCAACCTAGGTTCACATCAATGATGACCTCAAGTTCTTTCTGAAAAGATTCACATGCATTAATCGTAATTATCATTAAGTCCTAGATTGTATGACAGTTCCAGTACTTTGCCTCGTTCAGATTGTTGTTAATGTGATTGCAGTACAGGTGAACGTTTATTGATTAGATGTTTTAGTTAGTTTCTTTGATTATAAACTGGATGAATTAGCAAGCCTTTCTTTTCACGTACACTTTTATTTGCATATCCCAATAGGTCTGCACTTTTCACGCTCAGCGGACTGCCTTGGTAACCATAGTCACGCGTATAAGAGGATAACTCTCACGCAGCCCGTACCAAATATGAACAAATGTAATCAACGAATGATATTACATTTTTCCTATGCATTCTTATGCAATATCGAGGGCTATTCTAGAAGGAGTTTACCGTGAGAATAAAGTTCTGCCTTTCATGTTTTCCTTAGACACGCGCTACTACTGCAAAAATTACTATTGATAACATCACCACTCGTTTTACTAACTCTAGTTTCCCTACTACTATTGCCAATATTTTACGGACTCGAACCGCTTGGCCTTATATGCTGAGCCCGGCAGAGGGTAAGACGGCGAATAATCTTTGATCTTAGATACCCCTTCTTTAAGTGGAACTTGATACAGTTTTATGTCTTTTAAATATGCCTTCGAAAGCATATGATCTATCTGAAGTAGGGTAGATGCCTTAATTTGCAAATTTGTTCATCAAAGCTATTCCCTGTTCCAACTAGCATTCCTATCTCAGGGTCCGTCCTACGAAAAAACCCAGCAATTTCCTCATTGAATTATCAGTGCCCCCAGAAGTGGTTGTTTTGTCTGCCAGACGGTTTATTGATCACAAAGGGACATTTGAACAAAGTCGTTTGGGTTAAAAATAATCTTGGGAAAATGAAATGTCACTTTTTAAGAGGCACGAATGTTGGTGCAGAAAAATTGTGATTTTATGGGCTACTT
Source organism: Fasciolopsis buskii (assembly GCA_008360955.1). Lineage (NCBI taxonomy): Eukaryota > Metazoa > Platyhelminthes > Trematoda > Plagiorchiida > Fasciolidae > Fasciolopsis > Fasciolopsis buskii. Next base: position 22,391 of record LUCM01007226.1, on the reverse strand, counting down.
AGAAAGATTTTCGAATGAGATAGGATAGTGTTACAAGTGAAGGTATAAACAAGCGCAGCTCATTGCGTTGTACATCATTTCAAGTCGATAACTTTAAGAACAAATGATATGCACTAAATGGTTGGCAGAATTGAATAGACAAATAAATACAGAGATCAGAAAAATTCAAATCGAATGATCATTTTTTGCCCCGATGTTTCCATTCTATTTATAATAGTTAAATTCTAATGATCTGTTCTGATAGGGCAGTGATTATGCAATCGTTCAACATGGAAAACACTCTCGGGTCACCATGGCCTCGAAAAGTAATCACGTATCTTCAACATGTGGTGTTTGCGAGACCAGATGACCTGTGTACTGTTGTATCATTCAGTGTCAACGCTACCCATTAATGGAAGTTATGAAAGTACTTTTTGTACTGTGGTTTCCTACGGTTTCTTAGGAAATATCAGCACTGTACATCCCTTATTCCGTGTCTAGGATCTTTGACAGTTGTTCCATGTATGCTCATGCATTCATGCTTCGATTTACAGCCGTTCCTTTCCCATTCGAACCCAAGTTAAAGCAAAATGAGTGCTGGCGTTTGTGCGGTGGTTCCGTAATCTTCAGTGGTAATTTGTATGTTGATATTAAGCGACAAACCATTTTAACATGGGTTTTATACGTCATTGATTTGAACCATGATGGACAGTCATTCTGAAAGAGGATTGCGACAGATAGTAGACACTAACGAATTAGCTGAAATTCAGCTTTTGTGACTTTAATCCTATGATAACTCCTAAAAGCTTAATTGGCGTATAACAATTGCCTATCCGTTTTATTCCAACGTTTGTCCTCAGTTACGGAAGCAAAGAAGATGCCTTCCTGTAATCAAACCAGGAAAGGCTTGGAGTTTATTTTCGAACAATTTCTTCTTTGGTTTTTTAATGCGGATAATCTTCACTGGATCGGCAGCTAATGCTCGAGGGAATTTTCTGTTTTATTCTTTTGTGAGCTCGCTAAGTAAATGACTTTTGGTCACGTGTGTGAATCAAATCCTCTTTTGATTATCCAATTTTAGGTAATCCTCCTAATAACCCATTTTAGTCCCGGAGAATATATATATATATATATATCAGAGCTCACCCTCAGGATAAGCCATTTTTGTAGGACGAAAACAATGGTTATACGGACTTTAAAAACGCGGATGATCGTGCCAGTAAAATATACGAATATAAATATAGACTTAGGCTTGCACACCGGATAACATTAGAATAAACAGCAATTTATTGCAACCAGGTGTTAAATCGGTTCTCCAATAGTCTTCGGATCAGTCGTAACTTTCGCAGTGACTGGCACCACAGAAATAGGCAATCGGTGCCTACTGCCTGCTGAGCTTATCACAGCCCAATTGTTAATTCCAGGTCGGTATCATGAAGGCTGCCTTTGAGAAACTTGGGCGGCTTGGTTTTCCGCTTTCGTCTTCTTTTTTTATTTTTCACACTGGCCATTGTATTTGTTTTTACCATTCTCATTCCGTAAGAAACACGTCGTTCTGGCATAACGGTAATAGATTTTTATTTGTGGATCTTAAATGACAATCTCAAGTATTCACAGTTCTTCAATCGGTCTTCGAACGCAGAATTCAGATTGTAATTTGGGATACTTTTATCCAACGTTGTGCTTTAGTAGTTGACAAAATCATTTCCACTAAGTCCAGCAACAGGGATATAATAGCTGCGGTTTAACGAAGTCATGATGATTATAAACAAATTAGAATGAAACTCATTGATTGAATCATTTCTGTTGACTGAGTGGGTGCTCCACGACATTCCACATGTCAGGAGTTATTCCTATTATTTAAGGCTGACTGTTACGTCAATGTTTTTGTATTAGACATGTAGCATGAGCGCCTTAGAAGAAGCTTCCATCTCTGGGGCTTTTAAAGTGGCCGGCTAAGCTAAGATTCACGCATCTGACGTTCGAAATGTAGAGGATTCAATCCATCCGATAACCATCGGTTGGCCATATGACTCCACAGTTTCGGTGATTTCGTTCTTGCAAATGATTTTAGAAAATTGATCACTGATTCCACGCCAGTGTTCAACTTCGGAACGGTATTTTTTTCGTCCACCCAAGTCACAGTTTGTTAGCCAACTCTGTTTGCATCCGGTACCGAATTAACATGTACGCGTAAAATGGTTAACTTCTGACCGGCGGTGGACAATGATCAACAAAGCAGAATGTCGAAAAGGTTGTAACTGGCTCGAATCCTATCATTTTTGATTCGTGAGAAATTCAATAAACTATCATCATCCCTGATCTGTTCCAGATATACCATACATCGAATGAAGAAAATCAAAAGGTGATATTCATTATTATATCATTAAGGGGTTTTCAATGGTATTGAACGGTCTTTGGTAAGAATGTCGTATGTGTGTTGATTTCTAATTTAGTTAGAAAAATTCACTTGGGCGCTCCTTGTTTACGTTTGGTAAGCTGTCGTATACCAGCAGAAACTGATTAGTGAATCAGTGGCAAATTAAAAACTGGAGATCGTCCACCCACGTTTTTCGAATTCCTAAAAAGACCTACATTTGTTCCAAACCCTTGGAAGTTTTGGTCCAGCGAATTTCTGTGACAAATCGACTGAATGATGGCAAAGGCTATCGCAAAATTTAGACTGAAATCAGATAATTTTAGCCATTTTTTGTTTTATTCACAGTGACGGGACTCATCAGACATCCGAGGCAAAAACAAATCGGTTACTAGACTGGCTTCATCTGATAAAAAATAACTCAGCAACAACCGTTGATCGTGTGATCAAGTCTGTGCTGCCCGGATGAAAATGTCAGTTCGATTGTTTTTCGCTGTCGGTAATTTTTCCCATTTGGCAGTCTACTGTTAATAACTCTATCCTCACAGAAAATTTCCAACTCACACTCACTGCTGACAGAATTAAAAAGAACTATTATTATTAATTCCTTTGGAGTAGAAAAATCTGCTGATGTCGATGAGTTGGGATAAAGCTTGAGGTGACCTGATAAGCAACAAAGTGTACGTAGCCAAGATAGATGACCAAATAGTCCAGCTGGCAGCCAACAGAGGGCTGCCAAGCGCGGAAGTTGACCGACAGTGGCAGGGTTCGAACCCAGGACCTTCACGTCCAGAAGCTAGGGCCTTATCAGCTTGGCCACCGTGCGCAGGTCCCGCGCGAGACCTTTAATTGTGTTCATATTGTTACAAAAGGACGTCATCACTCGTGATAACATACGCGAAAGAAATACACCTCACTCTGGATGCTACCGGCCCCACCAAAGCATCAAATGATATTTCAACACCGACGCACGATAGTGTCCAATTTCAGTTGTCCAACAATGAAATAAAATCGAGTCTATCATGAGGCTGAGGTCAACGTGCCCGGAACGCGATAATAAGCGCGATAACTGCGTCCGAGATCGTGTGGAAATAACCAGGATGGTCAAACTCTTTAATGCTCCTACCTAAAGTTCAAAGAAACGGAAGTGTTGATCAACCATTGGTTAAGATCTTTTATCAGTCCTCTCCCAGGTTGGTTACATGCCGGAAGAGTTAGTCTCTGTAGTTCATTTTGAAATGAGAATTATTCTTTCCTAACTTTACTGGATCATCCTTTATTTTGTTGAGGTAGCATCTGGAGTCATCCGGTATGACTTATCCATATACTTCACCCAGGACAGAAACCAAAACATCGAATTACCACGGTGAATATCAGGCTGCTGTCTAAATATGGAGGAGCGCTTAGTGTGATATGAAGGGGCAACGAGTTTCTGCAGTGTGCGGGGCTAATGTGCATGTAGTCGGGTCTGCGGTTTTGGAATGGATGTAAAACTTGACCAGCCAGATCCATTCATGCGCTCAACGTGTTCTTAGCATCTTTGTTGACACCTGACTACTTCCTAATATATTTTGTTATGAGGCGCTAACATCATCGAAGGAAAAGTTCCAACTTGTATGGAACTTCTCCTAATGTACAAGGTCAAAATAGAGTGACGAACATGTAAAACTTCTAAGATAATTTTCTTTGTTCCCGTGCTAGGTGGGTCACTGTGCACCCATTCAGGCGTTACTGTTCGCCGTCAAGAATGGCTCAATGTCCGTTCTTCGCCGCTACTTCAGCACAGAATGGTGTTTAACGTTTCTCAACAATTTTACATTTGGAAAAAAAATATCAGAATGGTGGAAAAAGCACCAACCCACTTTCTGGATAATTCGTAACCTGGGGTTTGATGTTATGCCGGAAAATATACTCATATGAATAATAGCACAACCGAAAGTTGGATTATCATCATTTCCATTGGAGCTTCACTTGGTTCTGTCTGTTGTGGACGTCCCGGAGTTAGGTGGCTGTTTTTGCTTTAAAGAATCACGAAAATGATGCATCATACAGAAACTTTCCCGACGCCTTGTGCGCTAAACTCACAATTTCAAAAAACTGAGATATTCTAGGTTTGAGTTGTGCTGATTCTGTGCGATGCTTTCTCTAATCTTACCCTGTTTTGAGAGTTAGGGACTCTCTTACTCTTGAACAGCTACGCCAGTTCATCGAACGCGAAGTGTTTTCCAGTGACCTTGAGTCCTACTGGTCGGCGGTATCTGAAGGTTACTTAGAAACATGCTGAGTCTTGATCAAAAAATGAACATTTCGATCGTGTCTAGCAAAACGATTTACTGCCACAATTAGCTACACTCGAATTTCCCGCCACCTGAAATGCAAGGATGTTAAGTTCTCTAAGCCATCGGACCATATCCGCTCGAGTGAGTGAGATTTAATCAAAAACTTTTGTCATACGTACAGGCGTTCCCTCGAAGTCCCTTTCTTTAATTCACTTTTTACGTAATTCAGTAATTTCTTATCTGTTGCTTGCAATCTCTTTTATCTTTTTTTATCTTTTACTTCCTTTGTTAATGAAACAACAATGTACATCAAATTTCAGGAAGCGGGCTGCAGCTAGCAGAGGGCTGTCAAGTGGGGATGCTGACCGGCGGTGGGATGATCCGAACTCGCGACCTTCACATCCAAATGCCACGACCTTATCCGTTTGGCTACCGCCGGCCAACCTCGGTCATGTTTTTTCCAATGAAGCCACTCGCCTTCTCCTACTCCAAACCTGACTATGTTCGCCCTATGTTTGACCAAAACTGTTGTACTGTCACATTTCATTTATGAATTCTGGTTTAGAATCAACCTGTTTACGAACTCCACTACAGTGCTGTCCGTCTGCCTGAAGCAGAACTGTCCTCCTGCCACACTATCGAATTTTCCTTTTTACCCCTCAGATGCACTTCGTTTGCTGGTTCATTTGTTAGTTCTTTCCCCATCGCTCATAAACATCTTGCCTAGCTTCTTATGCTGCACACGAGAATGTTATTTTCGTTCAGCGCCGCATGCGTTTGTCTCTTCCTTGTGCAACCATTTAGTGTAGAAAACCTAAATTCGCTCAACGCTTGAGAATTCTAATCATCCGCGAGGTTGAGTTTCATCTTATCCGTTGCCTCCTCTCTATCCGGTCAAAAATAAGACCCTCTGACTGATCAGTAGTCCTACCCAAACTTTCAATCTTCAACTACATGTCCATCACCGAACGATTGCCCTACTTTCCCTTTCGTACAGGATTTTTTTTGGGGGTTTTGTCCCTCTGAACTCGCTCAAAATCTTCGAGCCCTGTTTCCTTCCAGCGTCGATCCCAACCCCAGGTTGTCAGCCCACACTCCACCCACCAGCCGGTCTAAGTCCCAAGATGTGGACCTTGAATATTCTCACTGTTTTTCCCCTGGACAACAAGACCTGTGGACAGACTTCCCCTTTTCTATATTCCTGCACCACTTATGGACTATCGCTCCACTAAAACAAGACTAATAAATTGGTTTTAATTTGGATGTTCCATCTTATATTCCTGTCTATGTAGTAGGTCTATTGATTATGGGTTTACCGCTTCACGGTAAACCGTCTGTAAGTCGGATGAACTTGATCACTTACACGCATGATAACAAAATATTAGTCTCTCTGTTCAGCACTTGCTACGGAATATCTAAAACATATCTAAAAGAAAGCAATTGAAAGCAGTTTTGCTGGACAGGTTCGATAATAGATCAGCGCTATAAAACAAAGTCGAATTTTCAATAATTGGAATAAATACATCGGGAATGCTGATTAATCGATCAGATAAAACACGATATCATGTTTGTTGAGTTAGTAGTCTGACTTTTAGTGGTACTAACATTTTAACTTCTTTGCTAATTTTTAAATTCAGTTCCTTAGTAATTACCTTTTGCTAGACGATTAATCTGTTTTGTAACACATCTTGATTGCTCTGAGTTAACGGCAAACTCTGACTTCGCAAAAAAGAGATTTATCGACCAGAAATTCAATAAACATTTTACTTAACCAACCAAAATGACACCTATTGTTTTGTGATATTGATCGATCCCATTCCACCCACTGGTCATTTTCAAATAAGGATGAGACAGAAAAATTCACGTCCGTGAACCGTTAGTATGGACAGTATGGACAGGAAAAAAACAGAATCCGAATTCTTTGTTCCACTCCTCGTCGTCCTTTGCGTTTGGAAATTCTTTAATCGTTAAACTACCTCTTATCTATCAAGCTCTCATAAGTTTAAATTTGGTATTTAAATATCTGGTTAGCATGTTTTCGTTGAAGTAGCTTGTGAACGTGTGCAAACAGAATTTAGTAAAACTTTGACGAACAGATTGGGTGAATGACAATTCTTATGACTTCCAGAAACAGCATAATATTGGTAACGGCCATTGACACAATTCATAACGAAGAACCTGAAGTGAAATTCTAAGATCATTATTTAATTAGTCGAAGGAGACTAATGACTGCCATCGGAAATTCTGATTTTGTTAGCACCTGCCCCAAACTTCCAAACTGTGTTTGTGAAAACCGATTTCGCTATCCGAGTATATCCTACGTAGAAACCGGCGAAATCTCTCGCCTAAGTTGCAGTCATGAATGTGACCGAAAAACTGACTGGCCACTTACGCCGTGTGATGAAAATGTCCTGTTTTGATATCCCCGACTTGTTTCTGGTCCCTGTGGAATTTGCACGACAAAATCCTCCGGCTGAACTGACGGTGGTCAGGTGCGCGTCATAATCAAGGCGTTCCAACCCAAAGTGACAGGTTCGACTCCTCCAAACCGTCGGTCAACTTCCTCACTTAGCAGCAATTAGCCGTTCGTGAATCCCATCTAGAAAATCTTGTTAATTATGGTTTTTCAAATAAAGGAGGCTAAAATGCAGTGAAAAGCAAAGCATTGTGACATCAAATCCAAATCCAAAAGTTGTAATTGGTTTCACCATAGTTGGATTGCCGTTGATAAACATTCGCGACAGGTACACTGGATGTCCACTGCTTGTCAGCTGGTACGGACGGCCGCAGCATTGTTTCCAATCCGAATGTTTTCAAATCCCGACTTTCCACGGAAGACGGCGCTCGTCGAAATGAAATGCTCAATGCCTTCATGAATTCTATGACTGCATACGACATGCCTGAAATGACTGTGGCTGCTACTGGTTGGTGGATTTTTGATTCACAAAGTGCGATTACTTCTAACCTCCGCGATGAAGATGTTTATGGCTTAGCCACCAAACACGTTCCATATGGAACAACTGTCAAACTCAACAACCCAGAACCTTACGGAACTCAGTAGAGGACAAAGTTTGACCAAAATCGACATTTTTTTAGTTAGGTTGTTGTCGTCTTGTAGAAAAATTCTGATCATTGTTGTCATTTGCAAATTTCGATTGACTTGTCGCCGACAACAGTTAAGTGTGATTAAGGTTTTCGAAATTGCCTCCAGCATCATTCGATCGCAGTATCTGTTGAACAATTGGAGAACTTAAATTGCTTTTGCTCTGTGAAATTAAGGTCAATTTGGGAAACGCTTTTGTTCGTATTGGCCTGATTAGTGCGTCACTTAGGTGCGCTTCTGTTCAAGTTGGTCGAATAATTTCGATAAAACCAAAGAAATTTCTATTCTCCCCTGTTAGGAATTGCATTTACTTCGGTCAAATCGGAAATTACTCAATAAAATCTCAACGAATTATTGTTGAATCTTTGATTTCACCCATTTTCACTATGAGTTCATACAATAAATACGCACTTCAAATGATTTAAATCTGAATGAATAATGGACGTATGAAAGTGTTTCCCAGCGATTCTTCACCGTAAGGTGTCCGTTAGGGTTGATTTGTTGACTGAGCCAGTATCCGTGTAACTAACTGAGACTGGCGGTGGAAACCGGAGGACTGGCTGAGGAAGCTAACGTGCTCGTGACTGGCCGCTGTTTTCACAAAATAACTGCTTAGATTAGGCGACCTACTGATGATTTTCACGCGGACAGTATTCGTGTATATTTGCATTCTTTCGTTATGAACGTCTGAGTGCTCGGACGGACTTGGCTTTCGGAACCAAGAGTTATCCGTTCTGCGACTGACGCTGTTCTACTTCCAACTGTTTCTAATGTGATTGAGGGAAGATTGAACGTTCAGCTTTCTCCCGAATGACTTTCTGTGTGTACCATGTCAGCCACAATCAAGTTTGAGTTGGTTTTGTATCTTGCTGAGCAAAATCTAGTGTTCTAACCTAAAAAGTTGCAAGGTTATCACTTAAACAAGTGCAACAAAAATTCCACTTTAGAATAGATCCCCTGGTTATTTGGTGCCTAAATTGCTTTGGGTTTTTACACTAACACCTCTGGGTACTTCCAGCCCATGCATTTGGCTATTTGTTCACCTCTGTTTGGTGGAATTTGCGTAAGCTTAAAATGATCCCCTAAAAGTGAGCAAATATAACAGAAGCTATTTAATACGAACTTCTTTGAAACACGATCGAGGGTGCATGGAATGACATTCGGTAAAAATTTCCAACAACAGAAAAGAGAATAATACGAAAATCAAATAAACAAATTAGTCTGAATAATCCGAACAAAGTCACGCTATGTAGCAGAACAATTTGAAACGTGCGAACCAAACAAAATATTTTCTGTCCACTTTTTTTTCGAATTCATGTATCCTAAGTTATCTGCAAACGGAAAAAATTGCCGAATTCATGAAAGAAACGTCTGCCTGAGCCTAGGTGAATATGCACATGTTGGAGACTAATACTGATGTTAGGTTCGCCCATTTGTTACTAGTTAATTGCACATAGGTGCGCTGATATCAGCCAGTCGGCGAGGAAGTCACTTGTCCAAATGAAATCATTCAACATCTGCGACGTACAGGCAGTGCACAAAATACCATGTCTAATGCTGGTGGTCCCTTATAACTTGGTCATATGCTGATACGTAGGTCTACCGGTTAGAAATGTTTTCCATTGAACTTTTCTGGGTAAGAGTGTCTTTCAACTTATCTCTCATTGATTTTCTCCATCACTCTTTGATTGTTTCACGTCAGTCACTTTGGTCAATCCTAACAGTGGGAATTTTCGTACTGTGCCAGTCCAAAACAAATTTCACAATTGGTAAAAAATAATTATCAACTTGCTTATTAGTAATCCTAAATACTGCCATGTTGAACACTTGCTACATTTCTTACTCATATGTAGATCGATCTGACAAAATCTTTCTGTTTAGAATCGATGGACAATGGTGATCATACCACTTTATTCTCGAACAGTTATTAACTGATTTATTGAACCCTCCTTTTGAGTTTCTGATTTTGCTCTAGTTTTCTTGGCAAATTAATGTGTTTGTTTGTCTTTGAGGTGTGCTCTGATGAATATGGTTCGTCCTGTACAAGAAGTCGTGTTTCGATTTGTTTGTGGTATACCTTTACACCTAGAAGATCACATCAGTCTTGTGCAGTTCAAATAGATTTCCATTTTTGATTATCACAAGGCTATAACTTAGTTATTGGGTACTCGAATTGTTATTCGGGTACCTTGATTACTAAAAATTAGACTAACAAATGAACGCTTATCATATATCTGTTTTTGGTTTGATAAGTGTCGGTTACAGACGTGTCGTTTGGTGTCTCGGAGTGGTCGTCACAGGTAGATCCTATTTGGACGGTAAAGATATCGGTCGAACAATGACGTGGAATACTAAGTCAATGAGCATCCAAAGCAAGGCTAATTGAGTACAAAAATTTTCGGATAGGACTATCACGCAGTGACATATCGTTCCTTGAAACGGGTAATCAGATGTCGCAGAATCGTTATACATTTTTCGGGGTTACATGGTCTAGTCTGAAATACTCTACTTGGTAGATGAAAACCACTTCAAGACCATATGCGGTTATGCGGGATTTTCTTAAACGTGGAGCAATTTTGTTATCAGCTTTTGAATTAGTGAAAGAAAGCTTCAAAAAGCTATTTGTGTTAACTTGCACTAACCTTTCAAGAGTGATCCCCTTGGATCCAGATTAGTCTAACTCCTTTTGTCCAGCTTCATCCACACCCTGTATCCTGTTTTTCTGCCATGCACCTACCAACTCCCTGAACCACACATCGGACACTGATCTTGTGTGTCTACATGAAGAAGAGTCTTTAAACTGACTTTCCATCAATTAGTATGCGCAACGATTGTTTTCTGACCCTGAACTCTTCTTATGTCCCACTGACGTGGCCTTCGGAATTGCAAACGTTACTGTAATTGATTGCTTTTTGGCGATTCTGAACCGCAGAGCAGTTATCGCCGAGATGCGAACGCGTGTTAAGTTCCTGATGATTTCAAAAGAAACCATATTCAACACCGCAGTTTGCCGCTTGCAGTTTTTACCTGGTGATGCACTTAACTCGACAATCGTTTGAGATCTGTAAAAGACCTCATGGCAACTGGATTATCGGACATTTTATAGTCGGACATGGTTTTGACTGTTTGTTCTACTCACCAGTCCAAGGTCAAGGTCGTTGCCGACACAGGAACTGTAGATATGCTCATGTGTAAGGACGAGTGATAAATTAATCTCGGTTTGTCAGGTGACACAAAAATGAAAGATCAAGGTGCTCAAATCAGTTTCTTAAACCAGGTCTATGAATTCAACTAAATAATGAATTGTGTATGCACTCGTGCGTCCGTTGGAATAGGCTATCCATAAGCGAGAGAGAGAGAGTTCAGAAACTGTTTTAAATCGAACAGATTTTACAATCTAGTTATGCACCGCACAAACCATCTAGAACACTGTGATGTCTCATCCATTTCAAAAACGGTTCCGATCTAAATGTTTTGTAAGCTGGCTACTATGGATGAGATAAAACCTCAGTTTGAAGACTCGAACAATATTCCCCCCAATTTAGATCTGACTTTGTTTTTGATTACTCGACATTCCCCTAAAAACAAATACAAACGAAAAAACCCTACATTTCCTATTTGAAATAGTCTATGGTCAGATTAAGGATTTAACTGGAATCGATTGTTCAAATAACTGGATTGATGTAATAAGGATTTGTCAGTGGACGAGGTGTCGGATGACCTCACTCACGGACGTCACTCAAGTTTTGGTGCCACCGGGATTGTTTTTTTAACAATTCTATTCACGTTTCTAGAATTCGGTGATGCTAACCCGCTGAAATTTTCGTTGTTCGTTTGTCACCTGAAACACCCTGTCTTCTCTGATTCAAACAAAAACCGAGACACATGTCTTGATTCAGGACAGGTAGACCACCAACAATCCAACTGGATCGGTCGATCATTCTGGTTCCAAATTTGAACAATAAATTGCCGTTGAACAATATATCTCATTTCTCTGTGGTCAAAAGAAGTTTCCATAGCTCATGGCAGACTGTTGGATGAGCTACCTATCCCGACAGATTGTCGTGGTATCAAAAATTTTCACGTCTAAACCGGAATATCACCTTTGTTTCTGATTGTAGTTAACTACGTTTCCGTTACAACTCCGATTTGAAGGTACCGTTTCAAAGTAACATTATTGAACTTGTAGTAAAGAAAACGGGACAAATTTTTTTAAAACCAAAATGGTTTTGTGAATATCTGCCCGCGAATTTGAACGGGTTTGGAAAAATTATGAGACCGTACTCTAAAATTCTGTAGCGATCGTAGAATTAATTATCAAAGATCTCGCAAAACAGTTTCCTTTGATAAGTAATAAATAAACGATGTTGAACAAGGCGCACGTCGTTTTGTTGTTGCTGTGTTCGGAAAGTTGGAGCAGAATCGGAGTGGGAAATCAATAGGCGCCACGGAGTTGTTGCGGTGGCCAAACGTATAAGGTCGTGGCATGTGGACGTGAAGATCGCGAGTTCGAGTCCTCTCACCACCGGTACATTTCCCTATTTGGCAGCTATCTGTTGGTCGCGGTCTCCTTCCTGAAAAGCGATGTACATTGTTATCTCACTAATAAGGGGAATAAAAAGGTCGAAGTTTTGACTGGAATCAAAAATGTGGACGAGTAGCTCTCATATACAAAAAGGCGGGTTCAATAATGTGCACTTTATAAATTAATGCTTCTGAGACACGTTTTTTATTCAAGGCAAAACCTTCGTGTATTACTTCGGCAAAAGAAAACTAAAATTCACAACAGGACAGCTTTTGGCATTGTGGAAGCCGAATGGAGAAACGAACTAACCGCTCGAGATTGGCTATTCTGACCAAAACACTGTTCGAATCATTCACTGCAATTTAATCCAAACCAACTCCAACAATTTCGTTGCAGCAAACTTATTGAGTTCGCCAACGTTACTACCTGTCACGTGAACTCGACCAATAAACAGGCCCACGTCAGCCGACCGCCGACTTCGTTCTACCTCGAGAAGTTTGACCCAGGGTCATTTCTTTGCAATTTTACATTTGTTTTAGTCAGCTGATTCTCTTTTACTGATCCGACTGCGGGCGCTTACGCACGAGTGCTACATATGTGCGAATAGACCATTATCACATTTCGAGGTAGTACAGTACAAACAAAATTATATCCACATCCCTCATTGTTTTATGTTCATTTTGTTCACTCCCGGTAGAATGAGTTACGTGATGTTGGACACAATCGAATCGTTTGTTCTTCCGATTAACTAGCTGTTCTACTTTAGGCGCTTGTTTGTCTGTCAACTTCCGTTAGGTGCTTAAGTGAAATTACCAATGGAGGATAGACAAACGACCTTCAAAATATGGGTTTGCAGTTGGGTTCCTCACCTTTAGGTAAATAGAATCAAATCGGTGGTGTATTAATTGCGAATATCAATCCCGTGGAACGGCTGATAGTATTTCCCGCCTGAAGCTACCCCTAACGCAGAACCTTCGGACATAACCTAAAAACTGCTACGGCAAACGGATGGGTACACAACATCCCATTGCTTGGTAGCTACTGGTGAGCGTTTGATGACTACGGTTTGGCAAGAAGAATATCCTGCAGTAGACAATATTTTATCTCATCCCCAGTTCCTCCTTTTTTTCTCATTTTTTGTTTTGCTGAATCGCCTCTCACATTGTTTTTCATCGTTGTCGGCTCTGTTCCTTTCATCGGACAGACTATGTTGGGCTGTGTAGTCACGGTAAAAGGGTAATTGCGCTCGTTCATTTAGCAAGTTTTATTTCATCAAATAAACGCTCGGTTTTCCTTGAAACTTTGTTATTGCTGGCAAAAGTCCTAATAGTCTGTTGCACGTAAATTCACGGGTGGTAAATCAGTTACGGTTCTATCAGTTGGATTTCGGCAAAGTTGGGCCCACAAACTGAAATTCCTGCGAGACTATGGGAGCAGCATAAAGATACAACAATAATTAAGAGTATTTGTAGTGTGTGAACCCTATTTTATCGGAACCAACGCGGAGAGATTCGATCGGAAGACTTTCGGTTATGGCTTGACCTTCTTGTATGAGATTAGTAGTTTATGGATCGAATTCGCTCACTTTCGCATGATATCTCAGTCATGTCTGATCGTTCTCACCGGCCGAATAAGACGAACAAATGAGCCGTGGTTTTCAGTTTCTCGTAATGCACTTTAGACTGCCTGTTTGGTTGCGCAGGGCTTTATATTACTTTTGACTTTTGGCTTTACAGATCCTTTACTGGGTGCCTAACATTTCAGTCAATGAAGACCGGGGAAAATCCCCTAGCACAATTTTTATCCCCATTTTTAAGTCTACTCTGTTTTTACTTACTTTTTGATACTTAGTTTGAGTCGACATCTATTCAATTCTCTGGTCATCACTGCAGAAACCATGGAACATGGCTGTCCGCCACATTTAATCACTACCATTTTACTGAAAATAATAATGACACTGATAACCTGTAACCCCAGAAGTGTTATCTCGTCCACTGTCGCGGTATTCGTCTGCCTTATTCTGCTTAGTTGAGTTTGGAACAAGCAATCCGACTTAGATTTTCGTCTCTAATCAGAATAAGAACAACTCAATACAAAAACTGCAACAGTTCACAGCGCAACACAGCATCCTAAGGTATAAATTTGGCAAACGTCCAATTATCCAGTAATATCAACTGGCTCCAAATCGATTCAACGGCAGTCAACCAACAGGCAGTCAACTAAATGTACCGAGAATTTTGATATCCTAGCCTCAGACGAAAAAACCCGATCAATTTGACAACATGGTTGCGCGAACTTGAATACTGGTTGAATAGTGCTGAATTACAATTAATTGGCGCCTCTTAGCGTAATTTGTGAAATAAAATCTAATTGAAAGTTCGTCATTTTTGGCGCACCGTTTTAGGCTGAATATCGATGGAACTCTGATGTCTGGTGTTGGTTTCATCTCTTGTTTATGACTCGGTGTTTTTCCTCATGATCAAAAAAAAACAATTTTCTAAGGTACTTTGCCCATCTAAAGTGAACTGGTATTCTTAAGGGATTTAAGATGTCTCGTAAACGAATGTCTCTAGCTATTTATGTATTCACTTATCTATTCACTAGTCCAAATGCAGCTATCATTTTTTTCAAGTAACTTCCTATTTATCTATCCGTCTACAAACCTACATTTTTACCCAGCGATCTGATCCGTTCTCGCCATCTATTTACTAACGATCCACCAAGCAATCTACCTATCCGCCTGTCTATCTGCCACTGCATCTACCTATCTGCCCATCTATCCATATATCTATCACATTCCATCTATCTATCTATTTATCAACCTATCTATCTATCCATCTATCTATATATCTAACCATCTATCTATCTGTCAGTCTAACTATCTATTTATCTACCCATCCATCTATTAATCCATCACATTGTACCTATCTATCTATCTACCTATCTATCAATCTATCTATCCATCCATCCATCTATCTATCTATCTATCTATCAATCTATCTATCTATCTATCTATCTATCTATCTATCTATCTATCTATCCACCTGTCCAACTATCTCTCTATCCATCTTTCAATCTGTCCAGTCGTTTTTATCTACCTATTCCCCTATAATACTTGGTTCTCCTGTCATCGTCTACAAGCTGCTTATTTTAAAACTTTCGCAGTTTTTCGTTGTCAGCTGTCAATCTGTTTTTTTTTGAATTTCGACTGCAAATTACCTTGACATTTGTGAAGAATTTTCACTTGATTTTTCTTCAGTCCTTCCGATCGCTTACCTACTTGTTAAACCAAATTTCAATCAGTCTCTCTTACCGAAGACTATCACCACATGAAATGCAAATTTTCCCGCAGAAATTCCAATATCCATTTACAATTCCGGAAACTGAGTGCACATCTACTGAAGCTTCATCGTTCGAGATCAAGTTCAACCATGCGTAAGACATCATTCTTAGTAGTGTGAAATTTGACAGGCGTATTTATCTACGCGAGAAAGTCTATTCCCCCTGACCTAACAAGAGACATTTTAGTCACCAAGATGTCATGAGGTAAACCGGATTCATTTAATCGATTAATTCAGTAACTGCAACGATAACTTATAACAAATGTGAGAAACGTTTGTTGATTGATCCTGAGTGATTATCCTTTTGGGTGCTTGACTATTTCTTATATTATTTCGAAATTAGACTGAAATTTCTCGAACTTATGTAAAACTGATTGGAACTCGGTTAAAAACACGTCTCTCCTAAAGAAGACCTGGCATAAATTGTGGAGCAGTACATAGGCAAGCAAATATGCTCCTATGAGGCATATCACGGTTCGGACCCATGTGAGCGAGATCTTAATGGACTAGCCGAACTACAGTTGCCAATAGTCCTGACAAATTTCCAAATGATTTTGTCATGACTCTGAGATAACGTGAGAACTGGCATAGCCTTTCATTTTTGGGTTACCTAATCTCACTCGAATGGTGCACAAATTCATCCAGGTACGTTAACTTACCCTTGAAATCTTACTTTGCTCTACAGAATAAATGGGTCTCGACAGTTTTCATGTTACTGGGTAAAATTCTGCTCGATCCCGATTCAGATTAGGCCACCAATCATCTTTATCTCCCAGTTCCCTCGAGTTTCACCTGGCTTGTTGTCCCGAATGACCTAGGGGATTTTATGGAGACCTATCCCACTCCACGTTTTGAGATCAAGGGTGCGGGTTCACTTCCCTATGTAGCTACGCAGCACATTCGTTCCACCACACTCACACATGACGCATGTCCTAAAACAGCGGCCGAATTTCTCTTGCAACTTTCGGCTTGCCAACGCGCAAAACTTCATCCGCCTGCAAACCAATCAACACAACTCGTGTTGGGAGATGACGGTGATTATGGGATACTATACCGTATTACTTGAAAGTACAATCGACGCAGGTCTGTTCAGATTGTCTAATCGAGGCGACTCAGCATCGCCAAAAACTATTTCAAATAATCTGCTTCTAGCTTCTGAAGTCAAAGCATTTGCTTGCCCATAGATTTGTGAATCAATTGGATACAAGCAATTTGACGAAAGGCTGAAGCGAAGATACTTACCAAGGACAATATCAAAAATTCCACATAAGCTTTCCAAACTATCCACCGACTTTCAGTTATAAAAGGATCGTCTTCGTAGAAAAATGCGATCAAACACCAAAATGCAACGTTTGGCATAATCATTTGCCCTGTCGATTAGAATGCGGACAAACAGCCCCTGAACGTATCTTCGATGAAGCAGATTGCTGAACAATCATACATGGGGGAATGATAGACTTATCAACAAGACGGGACTACGCCTTGAGGTGGCATAAGCACTTGCGCTTCTCTGCGATGTAAAACACCACACAAGATTACTTTCCCAGGACAGGTGTGTTATCAAGGCTGACAGTTCCGTTGGTACGGATACGACAGAGTCGGAACTCAAACAGTCGTTCGATTAGCCGAAGTCCGGTTCCACACTGCCAAACACTCATTCCTTGAAGAAACCATTCCGGCAAAAGGAAATGGAAAGAACCAGGTAATTGGTCAAAAACCTGCCTTAGGCAGAACCGACAGTAGAGTACTTACGATTTGCCTCGAAGACCAGAAAAAGCGTCGCAACTCACTTGGGAGCCATCGCCAACCTAAGTTGAGCATCTCTTAGCCCATAAGGAATTAATCAGTTCAATTTAGTTTGATTCATTAAGCGAATGCAGTAAAAAAACCTGAATCGAAGACGGCCGAACGTCAATCCACTCACGAGGGAAAAACGACGAATTCTTATCAAAAGTATTTGAGAAGAATTCCTTGCAAGTTTTTCAGTAATGTTTTTGGGTTCAGTTTGGGTCCCCCTGCCTTATGAAACGGACTTTTGAGGCAAAGCCTATACGTCGGATTCCAGAAGAAAAATGTATTTTGTAATGTGAGCAATCAAAAATTATCTTTCGTCTAAACAGCACTACAATTCTTTTAGGATGGAGTCTTACTAGCTGTCCTTCGGGCCTATTTGCAACTCGGTAGATTTCCTCGGTTGAAGGACAGGAAATCATTTGGACCCTCTGCTTTTACACGGATTTTCCCTTCATTTGGTTGCCTTTGAAGTCTGCACAGGGAACCAGACAGGATAGCAAGCAACTCTAGATAGAACTTTTAAAACTGTTAAACTGAATGTGAGCTTCGTCTCCAAAAGATATGCACGAGACCACAACTCAGTAATCGCCCTTCGTGACCCTGATACAATCTCGGTCTCTTGCCATACATTTCGCGTCTCACATTATCCGGTTTCCATCAGGAGCGCTTCGTGATGACTGTTGCACTAGACATATTACTCCTGATAAGTTGTAGCTCTTTTCTTACTTGATTTCCTACAGATTTTCTTTCGTTCTTCTTCTGACATTTCGTTTTTGACTAGGTGGTGCTATTAGACAGTAGCCGAGACCCGTGCATAATGCAGGATAAATGTATGTACAAAAACAAATTAAGTGAAATGTACAGGTGCCGCCGATTGTGCTGTAATTCAAAAATTTCCTGTGTTAGTATTCTCAACGCTCTGGTACTTGGTAGATTTAGGGAAGCATGAGCAAATACCATAAAGGTATTTACAGGTTTCCTTGGTAAGATTTGTTTACAGACTGCAATAAGGCCAGTTAAACATGATGGACCTTGGATGTTTAGTTAAGCTCGTTTGAACGTGAAGAATGAAACCCCCTGTGGGATGGAATTTTTAAAATGTTTTTGTAAGGGTTGTAGGATTTATCCTGGTATGTCTCTGTAACTAATAACAAACTCGCCTGTCTGACAAACGCACCTATTTTATGAAGTATTCTCTCCACGATAACGCACGCATTTATAGGCTGAAGATAATTATTTTGTCTTAACTGAGGTCTAATAATCACGACTGATCACGAACAAATAGTTTTCGTCTAGGGAAAACCTTGGTTCACATCATAGTTGACCTTGTGTCAAAATCATTTAGGCAAGTTGCGTTGATTGCTCATATTTTTACCGCGACAGCGAAGCAGCCAGCGAGAAACTGCAAAATATTCCGGTACTGCAATTTAGCGGATAACGAAGTAATTTGGAAGCAGCGGTCGATTTAACGCTTGTATCTAAACTTTTCCATTCCTTCAAGCTAAATAAGACCACCTATTGTGTCGTAAAAAACAAAGAAATTGTGCCAGGAGCATAAATTTCATGGAAGTCGTCGTAATCGACCGTATCCGAAAGCAACTACAAGATTACTTATATTCCCATTAACATTTCCTGACGGAAGTTTTTCCTCTACTCCATAGAATTGCCTGTACTTCGGGTACCATCATCCAAATAGACGTGAATATTGTTTGAATTTGTTCCGCTTTCTTATCCCCGTCCTAAATTGCTCACTCTCACACAAATAAAATTAGAAATTTTTACCAACTGATAAAAAAAGAATGCACTCCGGATAGGGGAAATTTCGTGGTTAGAACAAAGGGGATATTCATTTCATTCTAAGGATGTGGCCAAAGTGTTTCATTATCTGAGAATTTATTTAACATGCTATCTCTAGTGGTCTTCTAATCTGACGTAAATCAGGGACTATTACACTTGGGTGGAGGGTATGCTTTATATGAAGTCATACCCCAGACTGAATCTTGATTCTTTCCAAAAATGCCTTCTGTTTCGGAGTGTTAATTAAATGTCTCCAAACCAATGGATATTGACTTCGAAATTTTAAAGCTTCTCGTAGTATCAAAGTAATTTCACTTTGAAGATGCCGAATGCCACATCGAAATGGCCAAGAAATTACTGAATGATCCTGGCGGGCAAATCAATTAAGACTCTTCATTAATGCTGTACTCCTAGCATAAAAACCGCCAGAATTTTGTGAATTAATCCCATCTTGTCCTTTCTAACGAGCTCGTGACCCATCATGGTGACTGAGATGGGATATCAGTTAAATTTCCAATCAATTTTTCACACTAGATAACTCCAAAGCACACACCCTATAATCGAAAAGATTTGCCTGTTCTGGGTGAATAAAAGGAATACAAATCGTAGCATTCAATTTCCTAGCCTGCTGCCCAAATGGGGAGAAAATCACCCATAGGACGCTCGTTGAATGATTTTCGATGGGACCTGTATATAAGAACGCCAATATCATTGGTGTCTACAACCATTTGGATCGATATTGAACGATCGTGCAATTATAGTGGCATTTAGATGAGAATCAAACGGACTTAAGTAACACGGGGCAAAAATGGGTATGAGCTAAAATGTTTGAAAATTTCCCAAGAACAGATAAGTAGCTAAGAGTAAGTCAAGGAAAGAAAACCGTCTTCCTGGGTACTGCCAACCACAGGAAAGAGCACTAGTGAGTAATGACAGGACCTCAAATCGGAAAACACTTCAACAGGACTGTAATTTGTGAAGTTTGAACCTCCATTCAGCCGACTCATTTCCCCGGCAAGACGAAATACAACTTGAGGCGAGTTGCCGTATTGAGTTCTCTTTGTGCGAGAGTGCTTATTGACAAATCTCTAGTACACATCGGAGCTGTAAACGAAACACAAACTGAACGACGTGTGTTGAACTTTTTAATCACAAACCCCTCGTTGTCATAATCATCACCAACAGCAGTATTACTTCATTTTTTTCTTTTTTTCAGTAACAGCATGACATTATCAAACGTGTTTACCAAATCTCACGTCAACAATCCAATTTTTTGGTAATGAGTGCATTAGGACCCTGAAACACTTGAAGATGACTAAGAAATATCTGAATGTAGACCACTGTTAGACAGATTTGACTAGGTGGCGGTCATGTAACGTTTTTTAATGCAATAATAATCATTAAGATCTAATAATTAGTAGCCGATCTTGATCAAAGTTGGCGTGGCAGTGACCCAAGTGTGTTTCTTGTTCACTCATGGGTTCCAGTTCACGATTGGGAGAATACCTCCAATATTGGTGGAAAACTGGGTGAATATCCTTTTCCCGTATTTGCAAAGTTTCGAAAGGCTATAATTAAGTGCCCTCAAATGTTCTGCCCATCATCTAAGCGATGGAAACTGTTTTCTTGAATAATATTTATTGCAAACCTAGTTGGGCTGCCATAATCTAGTATACATTGCATGTATAAGTGGAGGTCTTGCCGAAATTTATACAACAAGCTTATTGAATGTTTGCGTCAGAACATCCAAGATATAATGAAAACCATCCAGAATTAAGCATGCTACCATCCGAAATACGTGAATCTGAAAGAAATTCACTCTAAGCAAGAAAACGCGTACACTGAATTCCGGCGGCGTAGAGCGCACAGTTTCTTGCGCAGAAACTATCATTTTCTTATACTGTGCGTATTCTTAGTACTAATGGATTGTATCAGTCATTACAATGAAAAATGTTCCCTTATCCATCGTGCATACAGTTTTGATTCGCTCTAGAGGCTATCTTGAACTTGTCCTTGTAAGGTAGAACAACCACGACAGACGCGAGAAAATGCAACAGCCTTCTTGAAGAATTTCCTGCAAGAAATGTCTTTATTCTGGTTACCACAAGTTATGCATCCATCAAGAACATCAGCAGATCGCCTAATTAACGTTTTATGTGGGATAACTCTATTCCACGCCTAATCTTACAACTAACCCATACTCCGTATCCACTGGTACCTGAAGCATGAAATATCGTTGAGAATCTATTTCAAGTTTAAAAAAAGA
Source organism: Fasciolopsis buskii (assembly GCA_008360955.1). Taxonomy (NCBI): domain Eukaryota; kingdom Metazoa; phylum Platyhelminthes; class Trematoda; order Plagiorchiida; family Fasciolidae; genus Fasciolopsis; species Fasciolopsis buskii. The sequence continues at coordinate 930 of LUCM01007226.1, read as the reverse complement.
ACTTCTGCCGTAGTGTTTTTATAATATAAATAATTTTGTGTTTGTTTTTGGATGTGATTCATTCCCTGTTTAAAAGTACCACCGCCTTAGTTCTTTCGCACAATATTATTTAACTACTGGTCGTGCCTAATTGAAAACGTTGAGTATGCTTAAACTTGAAAAATTAGATTGTGCCGTTTTTTAACTAGTTCGGCATTCTGTGTTTTGTGGTACCAAAATATTGTCCAATGTCTAGCTCACTTCCCCACTGTTACGATGAAAAAGACGACAATTAAAAAGTATCACACCTGAACTGCCTTGTGACAAGATCAATTTTGATGTTAGTGAAGTTCTTTCGTAATTGAAAACTGTCTACGAAAAACGATAATTACCAAATTACAGTTTATTTTAGATACAAAATTCATGCATAACAGTGATTTGAATATTTACTAAAATGAAGTCTTCTGTCGAGCAAGCGAGAACGTTGACAGTTATGAACAAAACTAAGGATAAACCCGACGATTTTGCCAAACAAGTTAACTGAGCGTTCTTGTTCCATTAAGATTTCATTTTTCACTTCCGAACGAGTTCACCTTAGTAACCAAGGTTACTGGTCAGATGCCCTGATTACAGTTTACAAAAGGATATAGTAAGAGGAAACTGAAAGTAAACTGGTTTAAATTTCAGATTTCTTTGTATTTCACAGGGGCTAGGACTTCTAGAATAGTAGAAAGGAAACTTTTGGGAGCATCTCAGTCGGCGATACCTGTAGATGCGCACATATATGCATCATGCATGCATACACGCGTACATGCATACACACATACATACAGGCATACACACATACATACATACATATATACATACATACATACATACATACATACATACATACATACATACATACATACATACATACATACATACATACATACATACATACATACATAC
>LUCM01007222.1:35013-58409 GCA_008360955.1 Fasciolopsis buskii | reverse complement strand
GCTTCGAAGCCTCAGGGGATCTAATTTCTGCAACTCACAGCGTTCAATGCAATTTAGGCCTGCAGACTAGCCAATCAACTGTTTGGTAAATGCACGCTGGACGTTTTCAATTGCTACTCGGTCGCATTGCCTCATGTTAGAACAGATTACAAAGCAATACTCCAGGATGGGTCCAACGTAGGTTCTAAAATGTTGTAATTCGCCCTGTTCAAATTCAGAGTTCTACGCAACAGCCCCAACAATTTATTTGCTTCCGCCATTTGTGCGAGAGCATGCTCCGAGAAGTTCAAGGTGCAAAAATAATTTAGGCCCAGGTCGCGAACTTGGCAGTTAACGGGAATGGTTTGTTTTCTCAGCCTCATTTCTCTCGGGGGTGTAGCGCATTTTTAACCCATGATACTGCACTTTTCATCGGAGAATTTCATCATCCAGCAGTTTGCCCAGGAGTTGACTGATGCTAAATGTTGCACTATGTTACTCATGGTGGACTCTAAAGCTTCAGGGCGAAAGGTGTGCACAATTTAGAGACGACGAATGCAAGTTGTAATATATAAAATGCACTTGGGACCTATCCTGGACCACTGTTCCATCGTGCGTTCCAACATGCGACAGAGTGACAGATTCGAGATTGAGAATGTCCAACGAACTACTACAGTTCCTCGCTAAACTATATGGAACGTTGTATAAAACTACACCTCGATCCCTTTGGCTGCGTCCAGTTCACATCAACCTCTCTTTTTTCATAGGATAAGTGCATCTCCGCACCCCAAGTAAGAAATAACATTTCCTATGGCTAGCGTCGAGCTGAGTCCTTGGTGTCAGTTCCCACGTCGAGGATAGCATTGGGAAAAACCTTCGTCATCATATACTCATCCGAGTGGAATAAACTACCCCAACACATAAGGATAATTCCTCCTGCCTTCTTCACCTTTAAAAACCGAAATGAGGAAGGCAGCAACCGTACGAAATTTGCTAAACATGCACGATCTTTACACTCCAATAGAAGGAGCCTGAGTCATGTCTAGGTTATTGAGCGAGTGCAACGCTCAAACGCTTATCTCAACTCACTCAACAAGGTTTAGCCAATTTTTATTCCCAGTAGTTTCTACAAGTACAAATCACTGTAGATATAGGCAAAAAACTCCGTCAATGGAACAAGCCAGCGCAGATTTTTACCTTTCTATCTCGTTTAGTACGTATGTAGCAAGGCATTTAAAAAGACAACCTCCAATCAAATTCTCAGTTACTTCTTATGCATGAATTTGACAATTAGATCATTCCAAGCGAGAAGTTCGACATCAACTGATGCGTCAGTCTACACAGTATTCATCTCTTCTCGAGCTTGTGTTTGCATGCATCATAACCCCCAGCTGGAATACCTCCAGACTGCCATCTCTCACTTTTACTGTTCCAGTTATGTGCGCTTGCACTCGTGTCCCACCAAGGGTCTACCATCCAGTTTCTGACCCCATTCTCGCACGTCTCAGCACCCGTGAAAGAAAGCTGAGCCATGGCTCAGAGCAACTATCCCAGGACGGACAAATACGACATGCTCCACGGCTGCGATGAAGTGGACACTGCATCTAATCCGCATGAATCACCAACATTGCAAGTCTGTCCAGATATCGAGGCCGCATAATGTAGTCCGCAAAGCCTGTGACTCTTTGAGCGGACAAGTCCTTGCAGTTGCACAGATTTACTGCTGGATCTTCCGGCCCGTGACTAACATGCTCACCACCTGGACATCCAATCGCCACGAATGCACCCACACATAGATCCCTGGTCCAGATGCCGCTAACATCGTCTATCGCGGACATCACCCCTAATTTTCCCCCTACACCCGCGGCTATCACCATACTAGTAATTGCTATCAGCTAAGCCCTCAACCATAAACAAAATAGCAAATAAACCTGTTTTTGTTTCATACTAGCTTACCAGCGTCAGATATGTTACTCAACGCATATCACATCAATCCTCACTCCTCAATAACGACGACGTTTCCATTCTTCATGTCTTCGGACAATGGTGAGCCCAAACTCTTCACCAGTGTCCTTCGTCCCTCCGCAATTTCAAAAGGCTTTTGACTACTTTCTTGGCTCCAGGCTGCAAGATAAAATGACCTACGTACTTTTTCCTATCCATTATAATACAGGGTACCTACCGGCCATCAGTACTCTTCCTGCCAGCAGTTTTGGTCTGTTTTGACAAGTTTTACCTTGCACTCAAGATCTTTGGAGACTTTCTTCATGACATTTTAACATTCGTGTCCATCTTATAGACCCGTTAAACCCGAATACTGCAGAAACCTCCACGCCCGCCACCATAGTCCAGTTGAACTCTGCAACTGCGGAAAAACACCCTGTTCCTCTTGATATTTCAGTTTTGCTATTTCTTCTCATTTTGTACCAAATTTTTATTTGCATTTTCGTTGTGACTTGCACTACCCCTGTAACATTTGATCATGCAACCAAGCATGCCTCTCGAAGTATCCATGACATATACGAATATATAATCATCGATACCGTCTAAGAAAAAAGAGGTGCCCTTTCGAGTAACACTGAAGACATCGTTAAAGTACAACATGAAAAGTAGGGGGCCCGGGACGCCGCCTTGGATCACACCACTGGACACTAATCTAAGTTTGGATCCGAAACCATTCACCTGAACTGCCTGGTTTGTAAACGAATAATAGGATGAAAAACACGACAGCAATGGATCAACAATACCGTAGGATGCCATTTTACTTGGCAACCTAGGGTGAGATACTCTATTGGATGCTTTCACCATGTCTAAACAGATTCATACAACTAACCTTTCGGTGCTCAGAGCCCCAGTAATAGCGTTGAGGCAGTCAATCATGCAAGTGGCGCATGATTTTCTTGTGAAGGAAGCCATGCTGTCTGCGGTTAATAAGTTAAGTTTCCAGAGGGTAGGCTATAAGACTATTTTTAATCAGACGTTCCCTGATCCTGGGAACAAAAGAAGTGTGATTTATTGGGCGGTGGTTTGCAGGGTCACGTCGTGCGCCCATTTTGTGAAAGAGTATAATCACATGGGTTTCCCACTGTCACGGGAAGGTGCGGCACTGAATGGACAAGTTGAAGATGTTTGCTAACAAAACTGGGATATCGCTTCCACCTAAATCGAAGGCAGCCTGGGGTAATGAAACAAGTCCAAAATGGTAGCTAATTTCGTTTTTACCAACAGTTGGGCACGTACTTCGGAAGAAATACAATAGCTCAGCACCACTGTGTGGTCAAGCAACTTGGTATGGTGTAGAGGGACTGTTGTAGTTTACCACAGAAGACGCAAAGAATTTCTTTAAAAGATTCTGCAATCTCCTGTGGGTTGTTTGCATAAATGTCGTTCTGAATGATATGCGGGATTTGAGCAGCTGAGGAGCAAGATGTAGTTCTGCGTTTAAGCAGTTTTGCCAGTGTTGCGTTTGCTTTCGGCTGGTTTAGAGCTTGCAGCTCCTTTTCGTTGCTTCTGTGGTTCAGTAATGATTCTAGAGATTTAGGTGATCGATTTATTTGCAGAAACAACGAAAAATCTCTGGTCTTAGAAAAGGCACGCTGGATTTTAAAAAGCTTATTGTTTATTCCGTCAAAATAAGTTCTTTTGGTCAACATGCTCAGAGTGTGTGTGGCTTCAAGGTACTTGTGCAAGTTGGAGTAAAATTTATCTACTGCCGGTTGCACTTACGTTGACAGAAGAAGAATGCGTCCCAGTTTGAATTACGAGATGCAGTAGGTAGACGATTCCAGCCAGCCTTGAAATAGATCCTTAGGTTAGGTCGCCTATTCAGGATGAGCAATGTAAATGAATAGCTAACGGGCAGATGGTCACATCCGGGTAAATTAGCTTCACTGGACTTTTGAACCTGTGTTAAGCTTATCCATAATATGAAGTCAAGAACATTGCGGGTCCTTGTTGGATTAGTTACTCGTTGATTCCAGCCGCCGTGACGAATGCTTTCAAGGAAAGAGAGCAAGTAAGCTGGAGCGGAAAGCGTGGACCAGAACATGCCAGGTGCATTGAAATCTCCATCAAGATGCTTGGGACCTGGTGGGTCAGAAGCAATATTCATTTAATGTGTTGTCATCAAAAAACATTTTGGCAAGAGCTACGGTGACGGTAGATACCAGAAAATTTTTGCATCTTCTACGAGCCTTTGAGGCAATTAAAAGTGACACCGCTCGAAGTCCAAGACTGATAAAAGTCCATGAAAATCTTGAACAATCCCTCTGTCCCGCTTTGCCTTAAAACTGAAATTCTTGCGCCTAGTGTATCACATAGCAGATTCTGATCATAAGAGCACGCATATTCAACTTTCATGTATTGTTTTGTTTTTCGCATTTTGACTGTGACATTCTTGTACAAATTTGATCTTGTCGTGCATATAGCTCTCGGAGAAAGGGAAATATGCATACTGATAATATTTCACTTTGTAACAGCAAAAGCACGTCTGTAAAATTCCCCTTTGATGGCGCTATATGGTGAGATAAAAACAGCAAGATACCAAATATGAATAGCAAACAAAGAAATAATAGCTGCTACTAATATCTCGCCGCACGCTTCATCTTCAGTTTTGCTTAATGCAACACATCGAGCAGCACGTTTTCAGCGTCTCTGTCGCACAGTGTTCCACAATAGCAGCCCTCCCTCTTTCCCGATTTTCACAGTTTTAACACGAACAGCTTTGCAGGAAAAGCAGTTTGGAACACGAAACCTGACCCTGGATAGCCCTTCACGATTTCCAAGGCGAGATTAGACCTTTGTGCTTTTGGTCTCATGTTTAAAAATTCAATTTTATAATAAGCTGTGGTCAAGTCTCCCGCGCGGCAAAATTTTAAAAAGCATTGGTAGATTAAGGACTGTTTGCCTCCCTGACTTGCATACAGTAAAACTAAAGTTGCATGTTTTTCCACTTTACAAGAAGATTGGTAATTGGTGAAACGAAAAATTAGAACTACTTGGCCCATCCTTGCCCTTGTATTGTCCAGAACAGGATATCAATGCTATCGCAAGTTTTCCAATGATAGTAGCATCAACCCTCACTAAGATTAATCTGGGAGTTCTCCGAGCGTCCTATATGCATTTGTTACGTGTGCACTAAATGAACAAGGATTTAGACGCTCGGGGTTCTCCCGTAAAGTGCACGTAAGTGGGGAAAAACTTAAAATCAGTATTATTTCGTCCACTATTACCTCTCTGCGCGCTCTATTGAGTTTATAAGCAATACTTCATACCATAATCAGACAAGATCAAAGGAATTTCGTAAATAGATTCACTCGAGAGAGACGGAGTGTTCGCAGAAGCACAGGAGGAACCCTAAGGAAAGTCCAAAAGCAACACGCGAAATCCGCGCAATGGACTCTGAAGTCTGTGCAAGTCCATGCATGCATATAATAGAATCCATCTTGCAACAGTTCTTGGCGTTATTGGCTCTTTTACTGGCAATATGAAAACAGCATCCTCTTCGCCCAAAAGTGGACTGCTGATCAGAGTATGAATGTTTCGCATTCAACTTCTTAGGACATCTGTTTACAGGTGTCATAATCACATCACAACAGTCACTTGACGGTTGTCATGCGGATTCTCCGGAAGAGGTAGCCATTTACCTTAGTAAACCTCTTATCCATCCAAGTTATATTTGGTTTATTTTCATGTGCGACAACGACAACAGTCCTCGCACTGCGCAGAAGCCCAAGAAGCACAGGTGTTTCTTGAAATCTAGCCTCAAATGTGGCCTCCATTTCATATAATTGCGAAAATTCTTAAATTAGTTAACATTGTCCGCTCCCAAATGCTTTCATTTTAATGCCCTTGAAGAGCCGCCTATCTTACGCTTACTAGATGGCATATTGGATGAGATGTCTCTCTCTAAGAGAATCTTGCAGCTGTTTTAACAATGATCTAAAAATAGGGACTTCATGTAATTTATCATAATCATGTTGCTTCAACTTCGCAAAAGTGTATCCACATTACTGCAAGTTATCCTCAGGATTAGAAGAGAGAAACGTAGGCAATGAAAGCATGAAAGGGTTTGCCACATTCATGTTTTGAGCGTTCCTTATTGGACAATGATTAAAGCGCTGATGCTGTTCTTTATAAGTAAAATTTTAAGCAAGATCTATCGCAAATCCTCCAGTGACTTATGCAGATTAACGTTTATGGAATGTATTAGGCAACTCATCTGTCAACGGCTGTACACTAAAGCGTGAACCTAAGCACTGACCGAGAGCTAGTCAAAACAACCAAATGATACCCGAACGATTTGACAGGTACGTTTATGTTGCCTGAAACTACGATCTAGCTACCTTGTGCTAAGGAGTGAAAATCATCCTCTTTCGGCTCTCATTAGCCCACTAACATGAATGAATATCTGTTACTAGTCTAACGCCTAGGTCGTTGTCAGTTAGCTCAAAGAGTCACTTTCAAGTGAAATTCTATCTCGACATACTGAGTTTTCAAGGAAATGTAGACAACAATACCCATAATTAGCATGATATTCAGGGTCCTACTTTTCCGGATTCCCGAGCATTGCTCATTGCTGAATGTGGAGAGCTTCTGTGTACCAAGTGGTCTTCCATCTAAACAAAGGCCCACTTATCACAGTTACCTCCATGTTCGGTTAAAGTAAATCCGCCGTAAACATCGGTTTGAGATGCTGTGTTCAGGAAGCAACTGCATACAAGCGCCAACTGGAACATATAATACGAAGTGTCTCACTGTCACTAATCTGATGATTAAAAAAGACAAAATGTCAAAATTTTGCGAGAGGATTCGTTGATATTGCGGAAAAAAGTGACAGCAGCATTTTGCAATTCCTGCTGCATTTTTCCAAAAAGATACACGCCCTGAAGCGCGCTACTGAATGTGAGGGTGGAAGTTTGACCTAACCTGTCTGAGACCATTTGTCTTAACGCGGATCTCGTACTATGTTTGCATGCCCTTAAACGTCGTCAATCTCAGTCAGCTCGGTACGATTGCAACACGCGCAACGCTGACACTTGACCTGAACAAAGAAAAGACAGTCGGAGGCGGTGGGAGGTTGAGTATATTGTGACAAGACCACGCGAGCAGGACGTGTGTGAGCAAGGCGCAGGTGGTGACGGTGCCAAGCGGTCAACGATCGGTTAAACAAACTATCCGGAGGAACAAATTCCTGTTCCGTTACGCGTCTAATGTTTCGCAAAATCGCATTATCGTGTTCCACTGGCTTGTGGCTACAGGTAAAGTAGCACAATATGTCAATTAAAAATGCCATCTTATTTGATGAATTTTTTCCCAGGGTCAGTTCACATGACAACCTCAAATGCGGAAGGTGGAATTCAGTGCAACGGACTTCAATTCCATTATTCGGCGGCGTGTCCCAGGCTGATTTTTTGTATTCTTCCGGGGAATTCGAGCTAAGCAGGTAAGCTGTGATACTGACGCATTGTTCACCCCCGCGAAACGGCCATGTTTTGCTGGGACTCAAACCGTTGGACGCAACTCTTCCACCCGCGATGACTGAGGCATACCAACTGTCCACCCCGCGATAACTGGTAACGGTTGGTGTTAAACGTCAGCCTTTATTAGTTTGCAGCGTGGTGAAAAAGTGATGAATCAGAAGGAGCGAAGCTAGGAGGACAAAATTGATGTTTTTTAGTACAGAAAAATAAAAGCTTCTATTTAGCATGCCAAACATGTTAAAAGTATTGGCTGTGATAGTGAAAATGACTTTTTTGTTGTGTATTTTCGTTGATGGCTGAGAAATTAAAAATGTATAGAAACATCTGTTTGCCCGAGGATTGCGAAGAAGATGGGGACCCGTGCACAATTGATATATTTATATATATATATATATATAAACATGCGTGTGCACCAGGGTGATGTAATATTTGCATACATTTTTGCTTCAAAATCGTCACATAAATTTAGTTTGATGAGTTTATGTGTTTAGCTATTTGATAAATCTGTTTACCGTGGTACATACATGTACGTGTATATGTACATAAATATATATATATCTCTATATATACATGTAGAAATACACGCATGTGTAAATAAATGGATGTGCATCTATAAGTATATAAATAGGCGTGCACCTGAAAAGATTAGTATGCGTCAAATTATCTGGTACCTAATTTGGACATGATGGCGAACGTAATAAATCTATATACGTATACTTTTAGAGTAGACACATACGTATATGAATTTACATATATATAAATATTTATATATACAGCTATGTATGTTTCAACTATACATGTATATCAAATACGGTGTTGCATCGACATGTACAAATTGCATAATATAAAAGTGTTCATACAAATTTGTTGCCCCTTATGGGAAGACTATTTAAACATATATCGGTACAGCAATTAATGCCTACGCATGCAATGATATCCTAATCTAAAGAATATATGCATATATCCGTTAACCCCTTAATCGTACGATATATCCATATATTGCAGCTTGCCCGGTAAGTGAGTTATACTAACCTTAAATGCCAGACAGAAGAACGTACGCCCCTTCTGGCAGCCACGGACCATTTCTGATTTTAGTCATGTAAATATGGCTAACAACACCTATAAGCATCTCCAGACCTACGCAAGCCTGTCTGCCTCAGGATACACTTCTAAGATTTGCGTGCAGCGGACTAGTTGCAGTACTGCTAAGAGAATGACCATCGAAATCCCCAACTTTGCTGCGCACGTGAAAGAAGACTCAGGTACCAACAACAAAATGCACACAATGAAGTCATAACCGATTTTTGAATCAGAGAGTCGTGGCCCCAAAGGGGGCCGCGGTGCTGTTCACGTCAATCCCGTCTCTCCCGCGGTCCTTGTTCCCTGCACCTCCGTCGTCGTCCGTGGGCCTCCAGGGTCTTCTCCATCCTCTTCGTCCGTCCTACGTCGTCTTGGGTTCTTCAGGTCTAATTGCAACGAAAATGATGAATATTAATATTCATATTACTGACCATTTGCTGATAGGCAATGCACACAGATGTAAACCTCTTGGCCCAAGTAGTTAGCGCAATGCGAGTGAATCCAACGTTGGCATACGTCACATTTCACCCATTCGGTTGTGTCGTCCAAATCCTTCACGGGCTGCTCCAGTCTGCTGACGCCGCATATTTCCTGTGTGATTGGTGAAGGTGGTGGCCCGGATTGCCTGCGTTTCTTCACCTTCTGCAGTCCGTAGCCAGCGGAAGTCATGACAGCGTGCTTCCTAAAGTTTACCAACTGTAAGGGATCACCACCGAGCTGTATATGAACGTCGTCGGTATCCCTGGGAGCAGAGGAAGCCTTACGTTTTGAAGACGTAGGCAACAGAACGGATGAGGAAGTGCTGGGAATCAGTTCAACCTTCTTCCTAATTCTCTGTGTCTAATTACTGCGAACGGTGTTACCGAGGAGTGCGCTAACTTCTGCGCGGTTCTCTGTGGGCAGCACGACGAATTATTTACCTGCCGCTATCGACATAGCTATACGTTGCTGTTGTTCTAATAAACGCCTTGACGCTTTTTCACTTACGGTCAAGGAAGACACGTAACCTTCCTGGCAAGCGTCTGCAAAGAGGGACATCTTACTTTCTTTATTGAAAGGTGAATGCTCCCCCGCTACGCTACACTCCTTCTCGTGTGAGGGCGATTGGCTTGTGTAACCCTCGCCTTCATACCCCCGTCGGCCTACTGGAAGTCTCGCTGCGTCATACCTAAGGAATGAGCTAACGCGCAATATGTGGCTGCATGGTAACAACCACTGGTTCAGAAACGTGCATTCGTATGAAGGCTGAACGTCCATCAATATGCGCTCACCGCAGGATTTAGAACAACCTACCTCCCAAGACCCGCTTGCTTTCTGAAGGTAAACTATTTCATGCGCCTTCAGGTGGGCCTGAAATGCATTTCTTGCAAACTGACTAATTCTGCTTAAAAGGGCAACGTACATCTCCAAGTCTGTGGGTGGGACGTAAGTGGTAAGACATTCCCTAATAACGCGGCGACGCCTAGCCTAGTCTAACTCTTTAGTGCGCCGCATTATTCGCGAGACAACATCAAAAGGGTGGATCTCACTGAGAGGCAAGTCTTTAAATGATCATTTTCTAACTCAACCCTATTGATCGTAAAAGTGCCCAAATTTAGTGACCATCTATGCTGTATTATGCCCACATGGACTCATACGGCAACCGCGCACGTTGAAGGTACCTACGTGCCGACGGACAACGAATTCCTATTGCAGCCTTAAACTTAGCGAAGTCAACCTTGATAGACGCAAACACGAAATTGCGCGTTCACAGATGAATGCGCTTCCCGTCCCATTCTACACTTGATGGAAGGCCACCGCAGCGGCGACGCATGTCCATGAGGACATGAAACCGACAAAATATTACACCAGCTTCCGGGTATGCAGCTTGAAACGCGTTCAACTGCGTCAAGCTGCGGTCAACAATTAACGTCCTAACCTTAGTCGTCGCTGGCAGCATATCCGTCATAGCAACTATCGCCCCGCGGTAGCTTGCTCCGCTTTCGTCAGGGAGCACAGCATAAAACACTGACCGACCTTACCCACAATCGTCCATTACCATAGCATACCAAAGAACGTACCCACCGCAGTTAAGCTGGTGGGTCGCGTCTGCTTACATCATTTCGCAGTACGGATCAGCTAAATGCCGAACACTATCCGGCACGAAAAACGCAAGCCTAACTGCATCCTCCCGTTTGAGTAACCTAAGTTTGCCTTGTCCGCGCAATAAGCCTTACGCGAACGATGTCGTTCCGGTCATCCATTAACTGGAACTTGCGCCTAAGATTATTTACATCCCGAACAGTAACTAGGCGGTTGAACTTATCCCGCGCATGTCGACAAACCTCCCGAGCATTCCCAAAATATTTTATTACGCTGATTACGTGCGTCTCCTGCTCTGCGGTTAGCTTACGATTGCGCGCGTTACAACGGTCATGAGATCGATGGAAGGAATGATTGCATTACAGACAGCTTCCTACCACCTGGTATTGCCTGCAAACCGCACGCAACATGACGAATGCTGGGCAGTTGGTATATGGAAATCTGCAAATATGTATTACTTGAAAAGACAACAGACTTATCGATGATCACTTTGATTTCTACGACGTTTGTGGACACAGCAGTACCTGATGCGATAGTACGGAAAAGAAGAGGGAACAGATCGCGGATGCTCTCGGAGCCAATTTCCGGTGATGACACTGTGATATTTATAAAACGACGTAAGCTTCTAATGCTGAAAAACCGTAAATTCACATTCAAAATCGGGAAAACTAGCATAAGAAGAGCGAAGGTAGCGGCTAAAAACTTCTGAATCATCTATATACGCAGCAGTTGCGTCTGCAGGAACAGCCCTGGCAGCCATGAGAGCGCAACTGACGTGGTCTCTGGTTTAACATTTATTTATATCTAAATTCATCCGTTTAAACAATAATTAGGTTCACGAGATTACCATTTTCATAATCTCCGAAAGATGTTCAATCACATATTCATTCCATTTCCATAACAATTCGTTTTTAGCTTCACAGGAGCGACTTTTCAAGGTGGAAGTTTAGTCACTATCGTTGTGATTGCTCAGAGGGAGCGGATCTAGGCGGATAGTATTGATGTCAGTTTTCCCAGAAAAATAAACAACCGTCCATTTAACATGAAAAACCCGTATAATGTAGTGGCTTCAATAGTGAAAATGACCATTTTGTGGTTTCTGTTTCGGTTTTTTCACCAAAATTGAAAAATAAATATCCGCTTTGCCCATCATCGATAAAAACATGTACATATGTATATTTATGAATATATATAAGCAAATATATATTTTGTGCGCCAGCCTGGTGTAAGATTTATATTCATTTTTGCCCCATACTGGAGTTATATGTGTGTATATGTGTTTGTGCACCTTGGTATTTCACATATATGTATATATATATATATATGTATATGGTGGAAACATAAAAATATATATGCAAATACACATAAAATATATATAAGTAGACATAAGTATATATATTTCAGTTTGCTCCGTAATGGAATTGTATATGTATAATTGTCCGGTACATAAATTTTGCATGTTTATCCATAACCTTATCTGATGTATATCTGTATGGTTGAAACATACATATATCAATATAAATATGTATATCAAACTATATATGTATGTTTCTACTATATGTACATATACATAAAGTCCGTTTATGCATAAACATGTAAAAATTATGTAGCAAATAAATGTACACATACATTTGTTGGCCCCATGCTGGGAACTTGTGTGCAATTATCGAATTTTTCTCCGAAATGGAAATATATGTCGATATAGAAATAAATATCTACACAACGGTTTCCCACATAATGTTATACACATTATTTTCTTGATCTCCGCTAATCTAAAAATACATACATATATCTGCTAGCCTCCTAATAATATGATATTTGCATATATTACAGTTTGCCCCTTTATGGAGTTATACATACGTTAACAGAGCCATGTCTACCCCCATCTATCTGTTATTAGCTATATATGGCTAATGACACCTATAAGCATCTCCAGACCTACCCAAGCGTAAGCCTGTATCAGCATACATTTCTAACACTTCCATGCGTACGGTTGACTAGTTCCACAGACTACTGGTAAACGAAGAGGCACTAAAACCCCCATCATTGTTGCGCACGTGAAAGAAGATTCACGTGCCAACAACATAATGCACACGATGAAGCCATCACACAAATAACCGATCTTGGAAATCGGTGCTGGTAATCAGATGGTGGTAGCCCCAAAGGGGCCGTGGTTGCTTTCACGTCGATCCCGTCTCGCCAACGATCCTTGTTCCTTGGATCCACGTTGGCTGCTGTAGCCCTGAGAGTCCTCTTCTCTCGTCTTACGCGGTCTTGAGCAGACCAGCTGTGCAGTTGTAGTTCCCGGGTCTCCTGCCCTGATAGGTATTTCATTTAATATGGTAGGTGTCCATTACTACTCCAGGTAGTGTTCGGCAGACGTTTTCTACCTCGAGAAATCTATTTAGGAGTATGAATGTTTAGTTTGTCAAATTGGCGCGGAGTCCAGTTTTATTGGACAACAGGGTCAACGAACGCAAGCAGCGGTAACTGGTTTTTTGTAGGATTTGAATTCTTTATTTTCTTTCCTGCAGATGACCGTATACCCCGCTTGCCGAACATCCGTTATGCGAATCCTGAAATAAGACTCATTTTTTAACTTAACTACGGTCGCATGCTAAGTTTACCGCGCCCAACCACGGTTGCACACATGAAATAAGACTCATGTAATAATTAGTACATGGTAAGTTAAATTGTCTACAGAGGATTGAAGAAATAAGAAGGGCTGCGGCATCGATACCTTGGTTACCAGAACACGAAAGCCTGACAAAGGCAAATGTCTCATTGGAGACGTTCCGCTTGCCGGAAGAGGCCAATATGGGCTTGTATATGCGTATACAATTGAATGTTCGTTCTCTTCGACACGTCGCCATTCGTTCAAGAATGCAGGGAAGGTCTCACTAGATGGTTATCTTCTCGTAAGTGCATCTCATCTTACTAAATAATCCTTATTTCAGCGGATTATGCGGGAACATTTACCATGCCTTTGCAAAATTTCTACATCCCTGTAAAAAGGGCAGTACGCTTTCATTTCGTTCTACTGTAAGCAGAAAATACGCTTGATGTATCTTTCTCATTTTAACTGGGAATAAAGTTATTCATTGTTATGTGCTAATACTCTTGGCCTCCAGTCAGATGCGCTATGATTGGTTTCTTTTTGCATCCACGTTGGCTGCCCTGTCCACGTAACCGTTATTTCATTGTACGCATGGCAAGCATACTGTCTGCGCCGCGGTAGAAACTCAGATCCTTCTGGTTAACCATCGGTCTACGATAGTGCGCCCTGATTGCATACAAAGTTCTGTGCAAAATTTCGGTTGTCAGTGACTGGAAACATGATCGAAATCGGCAAAAAATGGACGTCTCCATAAACGAGAATAGCTTGCATTAGCATATATATATATATATATATATCTAAGCGATATCACGTACACATCGGTGGTGAAAGACCTATATCCGACGAACATCTCCGACACACATACTCCATGTCTCGCAACCACACGACAGAACTGAGTACACACAGCCTTTCAACTTCAGCGAAATATCGTGCCGTCGTCACAAGTGCTTCAGTTCAGCGTAAGCCGCTCGAGCCTTCGATATACGTTTGTTTACCTCTACTGCCACGATAACATCCTTCGATGGGCAGATGCCATAATAAGTTTGCACGGTCATTCTTATGGTTGATCGTTAACTGAAGCTGCAACTGTCAACACATCTTGTGCACCTACTTGCAGTTAAGGAGCTGGCGGTTTTGCTCCATTAGACCCAGCGACCCTTGTGAGATCCAGTGTCTTTGAAAAACGCTAGATCTAGCACCACAGGCGAAGTCTGCTGCCAAATGCATCACTTGTTTGATTTGATCCCACTGCTCGTCGAATTTCTTAGTTCCTCGGATAGTTTCTGATCATAGTTGCTGCGAACAGCCGAATCTGATAGGCGTTCGACGCCCAATCCGGCTTGTGGCCTGCGTCGATGGCCGTTTAGCTGAAGCAAAAATCGCATTAAAACGAACGCACGGTCCGATTCGACGTATGTGATCCAGTACGAACAGAACCGCGGAAACGGTAGATTACTGTAATACGGTCTATGTTACTCAGAGTACCTGTCGGGTTAGAGCGCCATGTCGCTGTGCGACGCGAACTGTGTCGGAAATTCGTACTAGATAAGAATAAATGATTATCTGCACAAAATTGGAGAAGTCTTTCCTCGTTGTCTTTTCGCTTTGCAAGCAAGGCGCATCGCCCACCTAAACAGGACTCCGGTGCACTGAATTTTCCAACTTGTGTATTAAAATCACCGGCCACCACTACAGTATCAGAACCTTCGCTCTTTCGAACAAAAGTGGCGCGTTCGTCATAAAACTCGTTTTTTTTAATTTCAGCGCTGCGGTCTGTTGGGACGCATGCCGAGATGACACAAACTGCACTTAACACTACTGTCCTTCCGAACGCCGACTGATCCCTGTAGTCTCACGGCGCACAAACGACGGTTGACTGGGACCCAGTCTAAAAGGACCGCTTCAGCCTTTTCAATTAAGACTATTCCTACACCGCGTTGACCCACAGCTTGAGCTGCTTCGTCTCCTGAAGCGCGAAGGAAGTATCTTGGCGAGACATTTGGCGCAGTCAGTTGAAGTACTCGACTCTACTCGAATCCTGAACTCGTGTTTCACTCACGTAGCAGAAATCAATCGAACATGAGTTCACTGTCAGAGCCCAGCATGCCTGCATTAAAGTGCATACATTGAAAAAAAAACAGCTTCAGAGGTTGATGAAGCTTGAGAAAATGTGAGCTATCAGACTGAAAACCATCTGCTACACTATTTGAACCGTTGCAAGTATTGGAAGTGTTACAACTGAGGACATTACGGGTAGGCAGAAGTGACAGAGACTCGGTTGGAGACAAGGGACAAATTGAAGTTTTATCGGTTGCCGATTGATTTTTGACGTTAATTGTCATCGGTTATGGACTTTCATTGGAGGTTGTTTAGCATATTTCATTGACGTAATTTTTTTGGAGTAGGCTGTTGTGAATCAGGTCACACCTCAGTAAGCCGAACTGTCAGTCCAAAAGCTACATAGTAAGGTACTTTTCGCCTACATGATCATACTTCGACACACCGTTTCCTTTCACGCCGTCGCTGCCAAGATAACTCACCGTGTAGAGACCACGGGACTCCTAACTCCCAGCAGGCCGCTTAGCTTACCACCTGACAAGTTCCGTCTAGCAAAAGCTGAATTTGACGATATGTTAGGACTGGGCATGATACACCCTTCCGGTAGTCCGCAAGCCTCTTCTCTCCACATAGTTCCCAAGTGCAATGACAACTGGTGACCCTCCAGGGACCATAGAGAACAGGATAAAATCGCCATTCCCGATAGGTACCCGATTCCCCATATCTAGGATTTCACCTCGTCGTTGTCTGATTGCGGCATCTTTAGCCGCATAGATCTGGTACGGGCTTACAATCAGATCCCTGTAGAGAAGGTCAACATAGGGAAAACAAGGATTACCATACCTTTTGGGCTGTGCAAATTCGTGAGAATGCCTTTTGGTTCGGCAAAGTAGCCCAAACCTCCTAAAGATTCATGCATGAAATCACACGGGGTTTAGAGAATGTATACCTGAGTCTGGACGATCCTTAGTTGCAAGCCACCCACAAGAGCAACACCCAGCTCACCTACGCGGTCTTTTTGATCGACTTAACAAATATGGTGTCGCGGATAAGGGCTCAAAATGTGAGCCGGAAAGGCCGAGCATCACACTCTTAAAGCTTATTGTCTCCAACTCAGGTATTGCTCCATTGCCGGATAAGGCCTCTGCTATTCAGAACTATCCACAGCCTCGCTCGTGTCGAAATTCACGACGGTTTGTCGACCTGGCTATCTTCTGTCCTCGACTCATCCTCAATCGCGCAGAAATCATTAACCCCTCAAAGACCACTTACTAAAAGTTAAACGTAAATTCCCGAGACATCATAGCAGGCTTTTACTTCCATTAAAGACGCTATCACCAAATTAGTGCTATTCAAGCATCCCGACTGTTCAGCACGTATATTCGGAACCGCTTGGCGGCTGAGATATCCAGTTATGGTATGCACTTTATACCTTAAAAGTGCAAGGTACTTCTTCAAGACCGGCAGGAGGCTGTTTGCACTCACCCTCTGTGAATATGGTGGTCGGTAAGAAGGAGTCAATAGGTTTAAGTACCTCGGTAGCCTAATCACACCTGGAGAGGAAGTCACATCACGAATTGCGAAAGCCGTATCAGCTTTGGCAAACCTGCGATACTTGTGGCACTGTCGTGACATCCGGATTTCCTTTAACGGAAGGGTGTACAATGCCACAGTTTGTAGTGTTCCTGTTTACGGTTGCGAGACCTGGTCTATCCCCTTTGAGGATGCCCGGCGACTTTTTGTTTCGATCACCAATATCTCCGAAACATTGCTCATGTCTGGTGGGAACAGCGGGTGAGCAATGACGAGGTGCGTCGTCGTACGTTGGGTTCAGACAGTCGTCCACTGGTTGAGATAATCGCTATACGTCGCTTTCGATGGCATGGACACGTATTGCGTATGTTTGTCCATCATCTACCTTTTCATGCTTCTTTTGCACCCGCTGCGCAAGGCTGGGGAAGTGACGTGGCGTTCGGAGTACGGCTTGGCGTAAAAGTGTGAGGAAGTTAGCTTCGGCTTTGGCCTTGGTTGGGGCCCGAAAGATGAGGATTGTTTTTGATTGGAGACGCTGAGAACCGACTTTATATATATATATATATATATATATATATATATATATATATATATATATANCAGCCATGAGAGCGCAACTGACGTGGTCTCTGGTTTAACATTTATTTATATCCAAAATCATCCGTTTAAACAATAATCAGGTTCACGAGATTACCATTTTCATAATGTCCGGAAGATGCACAATGACATATTCATTCCATTTCCATAACAATTATCTTTTAGCTTCACGGGATCCACATTTCAACGTGGAAGTTTCATCACGAGCCGCAACTCGTCCGCGGTAACCGGTTAATGCAAGCTGTCCATTGTTGTGATTGCTCAGAGCGAGCGGATCTAGGCGGATAGTATTGATGTCAATTTTCCCAGAAAAAAAAACAACCAACCATTTAGCATGAAAAACCCGTATAATGTAATGGCTTCAATAGTGAAAATGACCATTTTGTGGTTTGTTTTTTCACCAAAATTGAAAAAAATATCCGCTTTGCCCATCATCGAAAAAAACATGTACATATGTATATTTGTGAATATATATAAACAAATATATATTTTGTGCGCCAGCCTGGTATAAGATTTATATTCATTTTTGCCCCATGCTGGAGTTATATATGTGTATATATGTTTGTGCACATAGGTATTTCATATATATATATATACATATATATATATATACTTATATATATATGGTGGAAACATATATATACGGGCTTCTCTAATACACGTGACCCTTAAAAAACCGGGCGTTTGGAGACTAAGGGCCCTCAACATTGCCACTGTTCCAGGTAAACATTCCATTCCACACATTCAGGGCATCGCGGCCGAATTGAAGAGTGCTAGTGTTCCCGAAAATAGATCTGGCACGTGCATACCACCAGGTCTCCATAACAGAGACAGATATACCTAAGACAGTGATAGTGACATCCCTCGGTCTGCATGAGTTCTTACGAATGCCGTCCGGTTTACGCAGTGCTGCCCAAACCTTTCAGCAATTCATCAACCGGGCAACCAGAGGCTTCGATTTTGTTTTCACAGATGTCGACGCCATTGGATCCAACGAAGACCATGCCGATCACCCGCGCCAACTAATTGAACGCTTAGAGGAACTTGGCATGACCATCAATGCGAAGGGCACTTTTGCGTAAACCTCGATAGGATTTTTAGGTCATACCACCAATCCGCAAGGCACCTCCACGCTGGAGGAGAAAGTGCAAGCAATCCGCGACTTTCCGTTGCCCGTTTCACCTTCTGCAGTTCGTTGATTTAACGGGATGGTTAGCTACTGTTGTAATTTTACTCCCCACTGCGCTCACTTGGTGCAGCTTCTAACGTATCTACTCAGGGGGAGCCAAAATGGCCTGGTAAAGCTAACATAAGGAGATACAGCTACCTTCAATGTGGTCAAAGATCCTTTGACCTCCGCTACGTCGCTACTCCGTTTTGATCCAGCGGTCAGCCTAATTATAACTGCTGATGCTTCAGATAAAACTATATGGTGTGCTTCATCGTAGCAGCCCCTTCCCGTCTGCTGTCAGCTGAATCGCTGAACGATGATGTTGGACATTTGCTCGTGAAATACTGGTCACATACCATAGACACTTCCGACATTTTCTAGAAGGATGGTAGTTCAATGTCATTACGGACCATAAACCTCATTTACGCCTTTCACGTACGGTCAGACAACCACTCGCCACGTGAGCTGCTGCTTTTAAATTTCGTTACGCAGTGTCCTAGTGACATTCGACACCTCTCTGGCACTGCTAATGTCGTGGCAGATGCTTTGTCCCGTGTGGCTGCCATTTATATTTAGCCATTAGACACATATCAAAACGTTGGTTGCAGCCCAACGTTCTAACTTGGATTTGGAAGATGTTGGTGAAAATATCTTAATCACTCCTGCGGAGTTCCCCTTGGTTCCATTATTTGCGACACAAAGTTAAATCGTCCCCTTGTCGCGACGCCGAATAATCCTCGACGTGCTTCATGGTTTAGATCACATTGGTATCGGCGCCACAAAAAAAAAATGGTGGGTAAAAGATTCGCTTGACAGAAAGATTTTCATGAAATAATTCACCATGTGATATCATTGCTCAACTCACCATAAAGAAACCATGGAAGCACTGTACAGTTGTTTCATCCTTGTTAGGAAAGAATTTCGCCAGTGCGCTCGCACGTGCGTTCAGTGCCAACAAACCAAGGTAAACAAGAACACAGTCGCTCCAACTGGTCATTTTCAACGGCAACATGAGAACATCAACATCGCAGGTCCCTGCAGTCTTTATAGAGGATTTGGGCACCTCTTCACCACCATTGACTGAATCGCCCGTTGGCGAGAAGCCATTCCTATTAAGAACGTAGAATCGGGGCGATAAGTTTCTTTGTATAGTTGCACCGCCGGAGCGTTAGTTGCGGAATTTGTACAAGTCAACACTGTTTGTTCACCTGGGGACTACTTCACTGCCGGTAGTTGACAACAATGACGGGGTCTCTCAACACAGTTAACCTCACGTAAACATTGCCTGCAGATGCATTTACCACATGTGCTATCTCCTTCATATTACGTACCTGCAGACCCGTGATTACGTTTTTGTACGTGTGGACAGCGTTCGAACGTCACTACAACGCAGATACGAGGGGCCTTTTAGGGTGATAGAAGGGTGCGGTCGGTTTTATACTACTGAACATAATGGTAGGCGCGAGACTGTATTTATGGACCGGCTTAAGGTCACTCACTCAGATAGCGAGGCAACTGTGTCCGCAAGCTCCAAAGATAGCCCAGCGGCATTGCCGCGTGACACTGAGTCCACTACCCTCAAGTTGCCGTCGGCAGTGGCACCGGCCGGCATGTTTATTGCCCCAAGCGACTGGCTGAGACGGTTCATGTTTATGCCAATTAACGTTTTGATTGCAATGTGCACGCAAGTAAGAAAGGTTTTGAGAACAAAAAACTAAGGTTTTGGTATGTTCCTCTGGTCCTTCCAGTGAGTCTCGACAGTTCTGATTTTAGCCGAGAAGCACCTACTCACGTACATTTTTTCCTCATCACATGTTGCACGCCACTCGTGGACGAACATGGAGGGTTACACCAAACATGTCATTGGATTTCACGTCTATACATAATTACTAATATTTTGCCGACACTTAAGAGAGAGCCGATTAGGATAGCACTAAGTCCTCCATTAGGTCGAAGGGTCAGTCCGTCAGTTCCCTTGTAAGGGGGAACTATGTAGCAACCTGGAGATGATCCCGTTTAATTATGTAAAATGGTTTACCAAAATACTTGAACAACTCATAAATAATCGAAATTCAATGTTAGAAAGTTTGTTTGCTGTTCGATGACATAGGGCTGGGAATGTTATTTGCTCGCCTGCAAAAATATCAGTTGGTTTTCGCCAATTGAAAAACATAATTTTGACTGCTCTGCTTGCGGACGGTTGAATTCCAAGCTCTCTTGGTACTACCTGGCGCCTGAGCAATTAACGACGGAAACATTTTTTCAATAAGTGTCGTCTATGCGAATATCGTTTTTCGAACTTCAAGGAAGCTTTGGAACTCTTGTCTTGTTGTCCTTTCCTTTTTAGCTTGCATACGGTAATAATTAGCATCCATCTTGGATCGCTAAAGTACCAGCACTCAACCCCATGTTACGAATGACTGTTTCAATATGAGATAATATTGAACGACATTAATTCAGGAGACGAAAGCAGTAGCAAGGTAGGATGAGCTAGCTGCATTATCAAATATCTGCGAGTGGACTGATTATGACTTTGTTTTAGTCGGTAGAATTATTCAAATCTTGGCGAGCAAAATAGTAGCCTCAATAACCTTGTCCCATAAAAACAGCGTACAAACTTCTTGCCGCTGCTTCTCAGTGAGTCTGTTCAATCGAAGAGTCCTTCACAAAAATCGCACAAGAAACTCAGTTACTTAACGTGGTTGAAAGTCTGCCTTCTCTGATAGAGAGCTTCGACACTATGCGCTTTTTCATTTGAAGAAGTCTATGCTATGTGAAGGTGAACGCCCGTTTAATTCTTCCACCCGTAAATAGCATAACAACAACGCAGGAAGTTTGGTGGACTCAGGATATTTTCTGTAAGAAAGGCAGATGATGCAGTGAGTAGGGACTATTGCAATAGGCAAATATCATCGGTCGTTTTTCGGCAGCTCTACCGAAGTTGACTTTGAGGCTTCCTTGGTGAGAGAGGAAAATGAAACAGGGCATATTCTCAGGGACTCAAAAAGGGATTTTCGGTTGGTCAGTGTGGAAGGTATATAGGAATCTTCTTGCTTTACGTTCTCACCGGAGGTTGCGTCAGATTGCACAGGCGGCTGAATGGGGCATGACAGAAAAGAAACACCATGGAACCTGATAGTGGCAGGACATGATATGATATCTTTCGAAAAACTGATTTGTGCAAACAAGTACAAAATGATGTTAAACCTGTTTTCTGCGGTTTTTTCACGGGTTTTGGTTTTAACAATTCCCTTAAGGGAGCCAATACCAATTGGGAGCTCATTAAAACTTGAATTGTTATATACATATTCTTAGTAGGGAGAAAGGACATGGAACTTTCGGTAAATGTTGCTGAAGAATGAACTGATAGTCTTCAAGTTCTTCAATAAGGAAAGCCGCACATTAACATTTACTATAAACTATAATACCAACATAAACGGGCATCTTTTCTGCTGGAGCTTCCACCGTCTAACTTGCAGTCTTCATTAGTTTAGCGTTATCACAACAGCTAAAACAATCACAGAGGTGTCCACATTAGCCCGGCGATGGAGTCGAGGGAACGACTATATTTCAAAAAAACAGACTGTTCAGGAAGTCAGGTTGATTGAAGGGCTTGCATTATGCAATACTGCGTCTGACAGGCCGTTAGTGCCTTCGTTGGGTTGTTGGCTTTCTGGGTTTCACCGATTCGGAATTGGATGCACTTAATTCAGACGCATTTAGGAAAATCATAGGGAAACTTGATAAAAACCTCGGGAGAACGAGGGCGAAAATCCAACCCACAGATAATAATATCATCGACACTGGGTGGAGTTTCCGAAGACCTAATAAAGACTGATATGCAATACCAAATTAAATCCACCGTTGCCCTGTTAAAAAGAGGACACGGTTCTCTCTGCCGGAGTTGGGTTCAAATCCGAATCTCCCCAAATACTGGGGGATAGTCACCTCACTTACCTTGAAAAATGTTAGCCGATATCTCCTAATTAGTTCTAGGCTAATCAGTCTAGTAGGGATTTTTAACGATGCTTAGAAAACATTTTAAAAATCCACGACTCTGTCCTACATAAGCAAACAATATCCTTCCTCGGTTCTACCATGCTTTTCCGTCAATCAAGCGTCTGCAGTATCCCAACCTTTATGACCAATCTCACAAAAGACCACGATCATGAGGAGATTTGATAAGACAAGGGAAAAACATTGGGGGAGTCTCACATATGCCATTTCTGCCGTCATCGTTTGGGGCTAAACAGTAAGGCAAGCCTCAATGACCGTTAGTTTTTCCCCAGAGGTACAAGTTTTTATGAGAGTGACTATTCAAAGGAAACAGAAAGTGAACCTACATAGGCGGGAAAAGATAAGAATGCTGCTGTAGCCGACACACGGAATACAGCCTAACTGTACATCATTCTGATTCAACAGAAAATGACAATACGATCGCCACTGCTCACGACCCGTTTCTATATCCTTTATTGTCTCCAGGCAGCTAGTTGACGGGGCTTTCGGACCCCAACCACGAAGACGCGAGACACCTACTTTACCTAAGTTCGCTGTACATTTTTCCATTCCACGTTGCCACGTCACTTGCTCACCTCCACACGATTTCTCGTACTCCTCGACAGAAACGTGAAATGGGGCCTGGCATGACAAACCAGTGTTTGCCATGACGTGAACCAATACAGGCTACCAGGTTCTTTTGTTTATGCGTTTCAAATTTGTTTCTGGATTGAGCACTTTTCGTGGAAGGAATTAAGTATTCAGCCATAGGTTTCTCACTTTTTGTGCACGAGTTTCTTAG
>LUCM01007222.1:0-28010 GCA_008360955.1 Fasciolopsis buskii | reverse complement strand
TGTCCCAGGCGCTTACTAGCATAGCTGTTTGATTACTTGACTAACCGAACTCAGTGCACACGACCGTGTAGCAAAAATTCAAAACTGTTGGGTAACAACTCAGGAGTGCTTCAGGGTGCTGTTCTTTCACCGTGTCTCTTCTCTACTTACATCGGTGACTTATCAACAAGCTCCCCCATCAACTGTTTACGTTGACGATACTGCCCTGTTTCAAGCCGTTTTGAGCAATGATGATTTTCAAAGTTTTCCCAACAACCTATCTTCTGTTTACAGTTTCTCTGCACGAGCTGATTTAAATCTCAACAAATCTGAGTGTATCGAATGCCTATTCTCTCTCCTTCGGTCAGCCTACCCATCCGAAACGTCTCTCGTCAACTCAAAATTCTTACTACGGTTGATACTGTGAAATATCTAGAAGTTACTATTGATAAAAATCTGAAGTGGACTGCTCACATTTCTACCTGTGTAAAGAGTCTCCGACGGTTGTCATTTCAATTCAGAAAGTCTTGACATTACGAGGTAAACCAAAGCACCATCTGCCGCTTTGTATACCAATATTTTCCAACCGTCATTTACTGCTTTCCAGTCATCTTTTAAAGCTTCCTTTAAACGACTTTAAAATTCTTCGCCTAGGGATTATCAATTATTAGTCGTGTATCTTTCATACCACTAACTGAATTGACCGTTAATCTATATGTGATCACCACTTATCTGCATGTGAGAAATTCGCTCACAAAATTCTTTCATATCCCACGTATCCTCTGCACAACGATCTTTCAAAGTGCCGCTCTCGTATCTCTACACGATCAGCTGTTCGTTCTATACCCCCTAGAACCAATCTAAAGGAATTCTGACAAACCGTGACCACGTTTTAGCCGAATTCCCGAGCAACCTATCATAATGTGCTATGATTATTCCTCGATGAGTTTTTTCACGTTTTACAAGGTAATGGGTGTAAATTCTTCTTTGTTTCCTATTTTACTTTTTGCCCTCACGTTTTTTGACTGAAATGTGACATTATTTTTTGTACGCAAAGGTCCATACAATACTGTGTTGGCCTACTGCAATATTGTTATTTTTCCCCGCCTGTGTAGGTTCACTCCATGTTTCCCTGGGATATTCACTTCGTTTATAGAACCATGTAATTCTGGGAAAAAAGTCAGCAGTCAGTGAAGTTTGCCTTGCTGTTTAGCGCTGAGCGATGATGATGATGATGACGCATAAGGAAGACGGTAGCTGAAAATAATTATACCGTTTTGACGAGTGTGAGATTATGACGTCAAGTGCGACAACCGACTGAATAAATCAGACAATGCTTCATCGGAGTATTAAGTGCGTATCATCATGACAATCAATGAAAAACACCACAGCAACCTTGGAGATGCCCACACTAATAACGGCACATGAAGCACGCTGAGTTTGTGATAATGCAATAAAGATTGTTATCACACTCGAGTAGAAATTCCGGTGACTGTCAGATAAAGACCATTACTGAAAATGACACTACGTTCAAATGCTTCGTTAGATGAGCAACTCTTCGCTGTGGTTCAATTCTCAACTACTACCCACTTATTTCGATAACTTTCTGGTCTGTGAATAAAGCGTGTCCTAGTTATCGCTTTATTCTACAGTACTTTGTAAGAACAAGAGAAGAGCTACTGGGACATTTACGAATGTGGCCGACTTTTCCGTGAAAATGATGCGAGAATATGAACTTGTACGTCCCCCGACGAATTCTGATTAGTCTGGCGCGGTTGGATGTTAATCCAGAGTGCGAAACGCAAAAATGAGATAAGGGATATGGTTTTATTTTGCTGAATTAAGAAATTTTGATTCAAAAGCATAGAACATTCGTTGTGCACAACTCAAGTGATGCGACTTGGTTAGTACCAGAAGCCTTTATAACCCTTGAATACTTCGTACTGGTTCCAATTTATCCGCAAAGATACACCGATTCCCCCAACTGAAAACCCTGACATTAGGGTACAAGGCCACTTGCATGTGGTTGGCCCGAAGGGCATAATAACTTAAAATTTGAAACAAGCCAGCATTACATGCGGTCCTTTATAATTTTAAAATTAATCGAAATGAACAGGCAACAGCCAAATAATGACGAATAGAACTGCAGCCCCCAATATGACCCTTTGTGCAGCAATTAACTTGAAGAAAGATTACAGAAGAAATCGCAGGTCCGATCAAGCAGGGGTCTAAACAACTGGACAAACTAAAAAATTTACCATCTTTGGCATCTATGGGTTGCAAGATTTCTCAGAGACCATGACAATTTGAACTAGACAGCACTAACGACGTGCGTGGCTTTTGATAATACGTGTATAGTTAGTCCGTCAAAACTACGGTGCAATTTACACATGCAAATGAGACTCCCCATGTTCATACAACCCAGCAGTGGTCAAGTGGATTGTCTATCATTCAGAAAGGTCAGTGGTTCGAACTTCAAATCGGTCGGTCACTTTGGTGGTGGACAGGAAATCGCTGTCGCCCGGCTCGTTACTGCACACGAGCTTAGGTGTAATCCTACGCCACTGAGTCCCGGGGTCACGGGCTGTCCGGGCAGTGGGCCCTAGTGACTATGGCCCACGCCCCTTCCACTAAACACATACAAAAAACTTTATTAAAAAGGAGGGACCATGGCCAAGACACGAATCAATGGACAAAACTGCTCAAACAACTCGACCTAACGTGCAGTGCTAGATTTTCGGCGATGGGTGAATACAATGACACTGGCCTACAAAGCTAGATGACTGAACCGTAAAATTACAAAAAATAAAAACTGAGAGGAACGAAATCGCAAGTGCATGCACAGCTCATAATCTGTTTCCGTTTTTCATGGTCAACACGGAATGTACTTACTGACTCGCTAGCCTCATTAGGAAAATGCGCGGGACTGGACGTATTTCTCCCGGCGAGGTCATCGGGGACGGACTCGTGCGGTTCTTGTTTTATGAACGGGACGGGAGTTAAATTGGTCGGAACGGGGCGTTCCACAACCGGGTCGGCAGGATTAGTACTGGGACATGGGTGAGGGTTACGTTCGTTGGGCCGTTTTCCTGTAAGCCATTTGCTGAATACCAGGTTACAGTGATCACGCACGCACTCCGTCGAGCAGTACTGATCGTTCCAGCGAGGATCAGATCGAACGGGGTTGGAACAGGAAGGATTACAGCACAGCCTTTGATCCATTGTGTCCTGATCGACGAGATAGGCATGCAGAGGATCAAAAAGAGCAATGAAAGATCAATGCAGCTCACTAAAGTGGAGAATGTGATAGTGTTCGCACGAGTCACGATTTGGTCAATCACCGCGATTTTGCTCGGTGAGACTGCGAGGTCGCATCGGTTAGCCAAATTCTCAAATGGTATTGATTGGACAGGACTTTTGAGATTGTAACATTTCTGTGTAAGAGACCAAGTCTGTCGCATGCCACCTGAGTACTACTGGTCAGTAAGAGGTACATAATGTTGACCATCTTTCTCAATGAGGAACGGAAATTCCCTTTTTTCACAGGTCTAACAGAAAAGACGGCATCAAGTGCCAGTCACTACTGATTGAGATGTAGAAACAAGCAATCAGCACACAAATTCACGTTCTCATGAAAGGCTAGCATACAAGAACATTCATCAGAGAGGATCAAAGAGAGCGAAAGGAAACAACTCACCAAGTTAATTAACCGCGTTTTATACTCCACAACGGCCTCGACGTTCTTATTGCAATTTGACCCGCGCAGCTTGTATTCCTGAAGTAAATTGCGCAGTTAAAAAGATCAGACGAGTGTCAGAGCAACGCGATTTGACTGGATGGGCTCATGCTTTGCTCGGTACCGAGTTAAAAGTAATAAGTGATTCAATGTACCGGTGAAGAAAAAAATGACGCGACTATTGCACATACACACAAACATACCAAAGATTACGTTATCCGATTACTAGTGGATACCGTAGTAGACGCCTAGTCCCGTTTTAGATGAGTCGTCCCATGAAGAGTGCGTAGACCACTTATTCTGTGAGACCCAAGCAAAGTGAGGATATCAACTGACGATCTTAACGAACCCGAGAATATTGCAATCCACATTAATTCAGTATCAGCTTAAGGGAAATCCATTGAACTAGTTTCCAGTTTTACAGGTGAACAGGTAGAATTGGAGGGATTTGTCCAGTCCCGCTCAGCTAGGCTCGGAGGAACACCGAATTCGTATTGGTATTCATTTATCTTTTACTTTCTCTATTACTGAACACAGTGTAAATCAGTCTCAAGAAGGGGATTGCGGACAACATACGGCTGCCAAGTGGATAAGCTGACTGGCGGTTGGAGCGCTGGAATTCACGTCTTTCATGTTCAGATGCGATGATTTTGGCCGCTTGACCAACGCCTATCTCGCTCTGGATTCGGTTGCTACCTCCAAGCATGGACTATTCAAAACGAAATTGATGAGTCGTGAACGTAATTGGTAAAAACATTTTAAATGAAGAACGACTTCCGATATAAGGAAACCAATAGTTTCGGCACTGCTATCTCCTAGCCTGTCTCATCATGCAATCCAACGTGATAGATACGATGTTGTCAGGGACGATCCTCCTTCGAATCTGAGGAATACAGGTGGTTTCATGACGTTTATTTGTCCCAAGTGGTGTTAATCTTTTTCAATATTCCATTTTGACAGTACATTCCTGACAAAGCACACTCAATTAGTTTCGGTACTTTATTTTTGTAAATATTTGTAGTACTCACGATACCCAAGCGCACGATTTTAAACAATTTGCGGAAGAACTGTTTAAACGCCTCATTACCTACACTGACCACATTCTGTGTTCTCGCCGATAACGTCGGCAGATTTGATACTTGTTTCTTATCATTCCTTGATTTCTTCAATCCTGTACTGTTTCTTAATCGTAACAATGCCTTTCTCGACCAGAATTTAGTTCACATTCCCAATATGCCATCTGTCTGTATTCGTGCTCCCATAAAAATGTCTGACCACCTTTTTTCTTCAGCCTAAGGTTTATTCCAGGATTAATCACTTACCCGGTTCATATTCCACACCCGTGTTGTGACTAGGCGTGTTTGCCGTCAAGTGAACACGAGTATGCTGCGTGATATAGATAGGCTCCACTGACATTCCAGTGTTCACTGCTCATTATAGACCACAATATCCCGAGGACCTAACTGACTACCTTCAATTCCGCTATGGTGGTTGCTGCCCCATTGAGATGCATTAAGTCCGACATGACAGATTTTCGTCTCCTTAGTTAAAACGGCTACGCTGAGCTAAGGAATGGGCGTACAAGGACGGTTTGTTACACATCGCCAGAAGTTTCGTCATCGCTATCAAAATTGGAATCAGGTAGCTCAGCGCTCTGGAGCAGACATTCGCATTGGTAACAAAAGTTGGTGCGAGAAGTGGAAAGCGTTGAAACGACTGTGCAGCATAGGAACACAATGCAACCCTGACGTCTAACAATCCAGGCATCAGCGCTACAACGCTCTGGTCAAACCTAATCTACGGCTCCATATGCTATCCTCAGTAAGGTCGTCCCTTTTTCTGAAGACTGTCCGGAAAATTTTGCTTATAATTAATAATAGTACATCTTGTTAACCCGATTCACT
Source organism: Fasciolopsis buskii (assembly GCA_008360955.1). Lineage (NCBI taxonomy): Eukaryota > Metazoa > Platyhelminthes > Trematoda > Plagiorchiida > Fasciolidae > Fasciolopsis > Fasciolopsis buskii. The sequence goes on along the minus strand of LUCM01007222.1, from coordinate 22,391 downwards.
TCCTCTAATACTATTGACAAGGTGTCTCATGTGGCGATTGCATTATCAAAATTTTTTAACGTTAGTCTTGCAATCGTAACTACCTCTCATTGCTGGAAATTTGGTAGAACAAAGCCGATTCCGAAGAAGGGATATAATGAGTATCGACCCACTGCCTGTACTTCAGCTCGGGAACTGGCTTCTTAGTCGTAGTTCAACCGACATCCAGAACCATGATCTCCCGTTGGTTGCGTATACATCTTGTGTTTATACCTGATGCTCTAAACCGTGGCCTTGATTCAGTTGCTTCTTCTCGTGATAGTAGATCCGGTTCGTTTTTCTTGACTATGCCGGAACTTTCGGCCTTCGCTATCGCAGTACCTCCATGAAAATGCCGCCGACCCAACTGCCTTGAATGTTTCACGTGACTATTTTTACAACCCTACTCAGTACACTGTTTGACATAAGAATAAGTCATTACCATTTCCAGTTACTTCTTTTCTCTTTTTTACGTTAACAAGATTCCTAGTTCTCCAGATTCCGTTGGTTGCATGTTTGCCGTTGACTTTCGTATTTATGTGCCCTCGCAGTGTTATTGACAATCTTAATTATGGGCAGCATGATTTGAATGAACTCAACGACTGATTTTCCTCTCATTCTCTAACACAATGTTCTTAGGTTTGCGACATTCACTTCACTCTTGAGCGTGGTTCTCGGTATTCATTTTTTCAGTAGGCTATCATCGCCAATCAATGTGAGAAAATTTGTCTGTTCCTTACTTAGGAATGAATATGATCTACAACCCTTCTTGTACGAACCATGTTCAATTTGTATTTCTTGTTCTTTCGTGCGTGAAAGCTTAGAATACCTTATACGCTGGTTCTCCAATTTGCTACCTTTTGGATTCGCACTCTCCAATTTCGCTGTTCTCCAGTATTCATTCTTGGATTGAAAAAAAAGGATTTTATTCTTGTCGTCAAATCCCTAAAGTTGCTAGCACCTTGTAGTCGGTCTTATTGTTAAGAAACACTTTGACGTCTGTCACAGATTTTCAAACGGTGTGCTATCGAACAACAAACATTGTTTTCAGGCAACACTGTCCAAAGCATCTCCTCATTCTTCACTTCGTTTCTCCCAGTTAGGCTCCCCTCTTATTGTGCCTCTAATTATAGGAACAGTTCGTTTTCGTGCAAACCGCGGATCGGATGAGTGATCATAAGACTCAACTCTAACTGTACTGTTTATGCACTCTTATTCTCTCCTTCATTACTGACTTATTATTTCGCCAAAATGTGTTTCTATTCCTCCCAACTTTACGTCGTACGTTTTGTTTGTTCCATCTGAAAATTCACCCACATCCAGATAGGCTATCTGATTCGATTTGACCTGAAGGTGTTACACCAAACAGTCTTACGGATTATTCATTGAGAAAGCTAGGAATCTTCAGGCATGTGCAGTTGAAGCCCCAGAGGAGGAAACACGTAAACTTTGAAAATCCCAGTTTCATTAATGACGATATTGCTCCTAGTTGAAACGTGATGGAATACAATACGAACCACGTAGTGAAATCTATCAAGTTGAGTGCAAATTTAGGGAAACACGCAGACTGTTCTCTGTGAGAATTTCAAGGGGGAACTACACATTATGGTTTGACATACGACACAATAACGCCATTGATTGTTTTAATACAACAGACTGAATGTGTGACAGCTCAAACAAAAGAAACACACACACACACAATCGCACGGCTGTAGTTCAATGTTATTTTGGTGTATCGACACACCAACAAACATGATATTGGAGCAATCAATGTCAAGATCTTTGGACTTGAATTCTCTTGGGGCCCGCTGTCACGGATACACGATCCAATCCAACGAGGCATAGCAAGGGGGATTTCTGAACTGAATAGTTTAAAACCCCGAAGTCCAATTAACGAACCCATAGAACATAAGTCGTCCTTGAGCAACAGCAACATTTTCCATTTTCCAAATGAATCTGTCCACGGTTTGGAGCAGCTTTAGCGACATCAAGTAGAAACCCTATCATTAAAAGCCTACCGTCCACAATCCAACTACTAGCAGGCATAATTACCTGTCTATTACGTAATTCCGTTGGCACCAAAAATAAAGTTGCAATCCAACACTTGGATACTTTCCCTTTATTCTCGGTTAGAATGGTGATTCATGACTTTCGTCGCTGTGTTGTCAATCTCCTATAAGTGTGTTTCAATCCTTGCAACGAAAGGGAAATGTGGGATTCACGGGGGACGCGACTGAATGATTCTATCAAAAGGAAATGCGACGATGTTTCGCGCTACATACAAAAACGTGGTGGCACTATAACCTGACGAGGACAAAATCACAATAACAAAACTGTGGAGGATTTTTCACCAAGGTGCGAGGACGAAGGCGAATACCCGGTACCTTCCACTGAGTCGAGTGATTCCTGGTATAGTGGGTCTAAAGAATATCGGTAAACTTTGTTTCCAAATTAACTACGGGAAGGGGGAGTGAGAGGGTGGGGAACGTACGAAACATACGGCCTTACGCTCATCGGCATCTGCAGCGAAACGGTGCACTGAGCAACCAGGATGTCTAGCCTCATTCGAAACCGGTCAATCAGTTAGCGGTCCGCACTGGGTTATGAGATCTTCAAATCGCCACATTGCCTCCTAGGTTAGGTCCTTCAATCAAGGGCTAAGGGTAAGCTTTATATGAGCACATCAAAGTCGGAGTGAGAACAGGTAACGTGGGCGAGTGCATCATACCGATGTGTATGTGTCTAAAGATATTCAGCAATTTACTGTTCGGCAAAGGCAGGAACTTACCTTTCTCGCTAGTGGAGGAAGAGAATCCCATTCCGCTGTGATGAGACGTACGATTTCACCAAATCGGATATTAGGTCGGCTCGATTTGAGCCCTGGGAGCATTTCTTTGAAGAATAACGCATACGCAGACAACGGACTGCATGGGGAAGGTGAGACGAAGTGAACGAAATCTGTTTGTCAAAAGTCACAACAGATCGTGCTCGGACTAGCTTACTGTATGAAAATAATCCATGAGCAAATATTAGTTTCAGGGAAATCGTGATAATGTTATCACATGGTTCTGGTAGGCCCATGTACCCATAGACCGCTGTTGGTTCACTGCATCAAGCGTCCTCTACGACAAAAGTCAGAAGCAGATTGTCCAGATCAACCGATCACTTTGTTGGTGGGTGACGAATCGACCTCCACCGGCTCAGTACCACAGATCTGACCTTCTGAGCCATTATGTGGTATTATACTATCCTAAGTTTAAGAATCGTGGTCACCGGTTCGTCAATAGAACATGGGCCTTGAAGATCATAAATCATACCTGGTATAACTTTGATTTTCTGAAAAAGGTCCATTAAATCTTGGAAAATGAATAGCAAACTGGAGTGAAGCGTATGAAGCAAAAATAGCATTGGTATGGCAGATGGAGAAGTCGTGATGAAAAACGTCCTTGGAAGCATGTCTTGGGAGCCAAATAATTTTTTATGCAACCGGTTCGTTTGGTAAAGTGTTCCGTGATAGTCCGGGAGCATCACCATCGCTGAAACGTCTAATAGCATTGCCATATTTTAGGCTCTCTAGGCGAAGAAACAACAAGCCTGTAGTGTACTTTCCAAAGATGTCTGTCTCGCAGTTATCACCGAAGGAAACTCAAAGAACAGTTCCGAGGAACTCTATGACGAAATTCTGGTTGATCTTTAAGCGGATTATAAAAGATAATCAGACGTAAGATGATTGTAAATCCTTGCCGGTCGCTCACTGAATGAACAAAAATACAATACTGCGAAACATTTTTCGGTTGTGAGTAATTCTTATTACATTTTGGTTCGATGAACTGAAGGAGACCGACCACTACGCTACTAGGTTTAACATAGGAAAGAGACTCGAAAACTTGGAATGAAACGAAATCAAACTTAGAACCTTAACAAATCAGCAGGGTAACCGAGCGAGAGACAGTCGCGTCTAACAAACCTGGAGATTATGAGACGGTCAACACAATCGAATCTAGACATCGGTCTCATGTCGCTGACTGCAGCTCATTCCTCAAAAAACAATGCACTCAGCCGTATAATTAAGCAACGGGATGAGAAGAACTATTCCCATCACGCGATTGATTTATTGTAAAACCAAAGATGAGGCAAACAACGCAAAACACACCCTTGAAATGAGAAAGAGCTGGACAACTGAACATCCAAGAATCAGATCCCGTAATAATGAAATATTTGGAATCAGTTTACCCGAGGGGTTAGGCTAGTGTACATGTCAAAACTAACCGTTCGTTTGACCGACTTGAACCGATCCGTTTCCGTAGGGAACGAAATTCGTCTGATGAGATCAACTATAATGTCGGGTAAAGAAAGTAAATAGAATTGGGAAGAAGGATGAAAAGTAACAATTGTCGGATCAGTTGCGTTGAGTTGGCACGAAGTCGCCCGGCAAAGTAAAACGTGAACTATCATCAAAACAGGCATGAGAACACAACATTCAGGCGACGATGTTCCGGAAACAGAAAATAAAGAAATCAGCTCATTGACAAAATGATGAAATGGTGAATCTAAGACGGTCAGAAGACTGCAGTTAACGGTTCGAACACTATCATCGTCGGTCATCAATGTTTCCGCTAACTAGAATCCGCAACGACTTGCATGCTGAAACACGAAGACATTACCGTTTAATAAGTGTATGACCATATAACCGTTGCTTAATAACAACAATGCTCACACCAAAATCGACCCAGCTGTTATATATATATATATATATATATATATATATATATATATATATATATATATATATATATATATGGGTAGGCTGACCGAAGGAGAGAGAATAGGCATTCGATACACTCAGATTTGTTGAGATTTAAATCAGCTCGTGCAGAGAAACTGTAAACAGAAGATAGGTTGTTGGGAAATCTTTGAAAATCATCATTGCTCAAAACGGCTTGAAACAGGGCAGTATCGTCAACGTAAACAGTTGATGGGGGAGCTTGTTGATAAGTCACCGATGTAAGTAGAGAAGAGACACGGTGAAAGAACAGCACCCTGAAGCACTCCTGAGTTGTTACCCAACAGTTTTGAATTTTTGCTACACGGTCGTGTGCACTGAGTTCGGTTAGTCAAGTAATCAAACAGCTATACTAGTAAGCGCCTGGGACACTCAAATGTTTCCAATTTGTGAGACAGAAGAGACCGTGGGACAGAATCAAATGTCAACGAATAGTTTAGAAAGGCGCAACGCACAGATTTCAACGACGTAGTGGAGGACTTACAAATGTGGCGAATGAGGGAGGCGAAAGCGTTTGAAGTTGATCTGTTAGATTTATAGGCAAACTGAAGAGGGTTGTCAGAAGGATACATAGAAGAACACAGGCGCTGAAGCACAGCACGCCTTGTCATTTTAAGAGACTAGAAGATGTTGATGCGATGAGGCTAAAACGTTTTGCTAAAGCGGTAGAACTGCCAGATTTTGAGATGAGAACAGTAATGACAGGTCAGGGATAGAAAATGAGCCTAATGGTGATTTAATCAGAGAAGTGAATGCATCGGTCAGAGCCACAGCACCATGCCTTAAAAGAGCTGAGGACAGACTGTCAGGACCAACCCCTGTGGTAATTTTAGCGATGAGCAGAAGTTCGAGCACCTCTTCCCTAGAAAAACTTGTAATTGTCACATCATCACCCTGTTCAAACAAGACTGAGGCATAAGTGGCAGGATGGATGAAAGTGTGATTGACGCTATCGATATCCGCAAAACATTTCGCATGTTTCTTTTTTCCAACACATCAGCCGAATGCCTTACCATAGGATTCGATTACTGTTACCACGCAGGAGTAACTCCATGCGTCTTTTAAGAGATTTCAGTAACTTGTATAAGATACGGTCATTTGAATCGAACAGTGTTCCTAGGGGGCAACAGATATCAAAGATCGCGTTGGCCGTCTCTGTGAAAAGTGACATTATCAACAAGCGGGGATTCAAAAGGGAAGCAAGCAGATGTGTGTGAAAGAGATTTTTAAAGATTATTAACGTTGTTGTGTGAAAAATTACGAAGACGAGCTTGAATTTTATTTGATCGCCTGAAGGAATGGAAAGCCGACCTAGATTACATCTTGAGCCCTAACAGAAGACGACAATGATCGCTACTTGAAATAGGAGCACGCAGTTTCAGGGAAAATAAATCAGGGTGGTTGGCAATAACTCCATCTAAGAAGGAACCACCTCTGGTGGGAGAAACGCTAAGGTCAGTCAAATCAAACAGTCAGTGATATGGTAGATGTATGATTGAAATCACCTACAATAATATGCACATTATCCTCAAGAAGAGGAACAAAAAATACCAGAAAAGAGTCGATATATTGTTGCGATCTAAAAAGGGCAGGGTATGAATTCGTTATGATAGTGCTTGCATGGCAAGAGAACCTAGGATGACAGTGTCACGAGACACCCAACTGAGTTTTGCGAGTACGTATAAACAACTTCGGACTTGCCAAACCACAAGGAGTTTATTTATGTTGCTACACCACATGCAGTCTTCTTGTTCGAAAAGCTGTCCTGCCAATAAAGTTTGAAGCTGTTTATCGACACGACTGAATCAGTAATATCCAGGTTCAGCCACGATTCTTGTATGCAGATGGACAAGTGTGCACATGAATCACTTATTTGAGTACGAGAGATAGATTCAACATTTTCGTAAACAGAAAATGAATTTTAGTATTTAACCATGCCGGAATGGACATCTTGGCCGGAAGGGTTCACTTAAGAGCTGCCTGCCAACTAGCACGAATGCCTCTTTTAGATGGGTTAGAAGATCGGAGGTGAACCGGTAGAAGTCTCTGACACTTCAAACAGGTGAAATTGCTAGGTGTCCGGCTACCGACAAAATCATTCACAAATCTATCATACCCACATATATCGGCAACGGTGACACATTCCGAAGGAAGCAGTGTTAACGGTCAATATGTCACAAAAGTGAATCGACAGCGGTTCTACCAAACCACATACAATTTCACAGAGGTGTTGAAAACGACAGTATTGCACGAATGCAGTTTTGGTGCACCCGTACATGGACGGGCGTGAATGAGTGAGTTACATTCGGATTTGTGAACGTGCGCTAACGCTGAAGTGATAATGACTAACGGGACTAAGACTAAACGATCAACAATAGGGATAAATAAACACATACCCATAAATTATCGTAGTCGGATTTGCTTTCGAGTGACAAAGATGCGTTTGGAACATGCATTCATCTACAAACCAGGTAACACTACGGGAGAAGAACAAAACTAAGACCAGAGCTTTGTTCGATACAGAATTTAACGACCGGCCAGTAAGCACATGAAAGATCACGCGATGATAAGTTGTTCGTTGTTTGCATGAGGTGACGCGTCAACGGTAGGAACACACGAGGCTAGCAAATGGTACCAGTGAAGCTGATTGAACCAAAACGTGAACCATCAGGCCGGGAATAGCAAACAGGTCTGGAATGATGAGGAGACTAAAATGCGCAGAGGAGCGACTGTTTGTGCGGGTGTGTGTGCCGACGCAAGCATAAGAGCAGTGTTGAAACCAATGGGAAATAAAAAATCATTTGTCGTTCGCATTCATTTCATTGCAACAGTGGCCTGATCAGCTACGGGGATATCCGAGGTTATGATACTCATGAAAACAGGCCTAAATTTGTAAAGGGTGGAATATTTCGCCGCTGACGACGAGCGAGTGCGACAGCCTTGTGAATGATTTACCGTCAACTCCCACTAAATTCCACCAACTTTAAACCACTGGTAACAATATTCGTAGTCAGAATGAGATTTCCGTTTTTTTCATTAATCCTTAATGACACCGTCATATGGCACACTTCAGCAACGAACGAACGTGAGAAAGTTCGTCGTTTCCAATCGATTTAATTTATGTTATCGGTAAGGTTATTTACCGTTTTGTTAGTGTACGTTGCTATTCATTCTATGGTCAGCAAACCTCAACCCAAAAAGTAACATTTTATCACAAACGTAAGGAACTATAAGCTTCGAAGTCCAAAACATCACTCAAACTATATGCGGTCCGGCGTGAGAATGGTCCGAGAACGAATAACGGATTACTGATTAGGTTCTGGAAAACAAGGGGCATTTGTGTTATCAGAGCGAATCTAGGAGATTAAAAAGCCAAATGAAAAAATTCACCGAGAACTGGATGATCGAACATACCTCAGAGACAGGGACTCTGGAAAACTTGGCTGTTAACTGATCTAACGCCGTTTCCGTGTGCCCGTCTGTCTCCCCATCGGACTCTGCCGAGGAGGAAGAGTAGGCCGAGGTAGAGGATACCGATAAAGACGAAGAAGCAGGGGACGATGAGGTGTGTGCGTTGTTTGTTTCTGAATTTCGGGGCGAGATGTTTGAATGTGCAGACGTTTTCGAAATTCGACGCAATTCGGACTGAAAAAGAAAAAACACCAGGACGACTGAAAAATATACAACCAATAGTGTGAGATATTTTGCTGTGCAGACCAGGTGCAGAGTGTTTGAGGCAGGGCCCCGTAAGACAACCTAATGAGTCGAGTGGGGAAGTCAAGTAATTTTCTTGCTTTCAGACAAACCACGGATAGTGGCAGACGATTAGTGTGATACGGAAGACTACGAAAGAGCGGATATACGTACATTTGAAGAACACGGAGGGAGAACATGTTTTATTTGTCATTCCCCTGCATTGTTTTAATCATTCTTTATGTTCTCAATGGGACTAGGTTGGTATACAGCGTGGTGCACAAAATATATAACTGACGAAGAGGGCCTCACGTAGAATCAATAACGGGGGCTGGTTGCACGTCCAATGAGCCACTGAAAATTTCATTACGGTAGTAGATCCAAGTAAATAATGGACGACTCTTCAGCAAACTCAGATAAAAGCTTCAAATCGGAAAAAAAATTGTTCTATATTCTACTAACACCTAGCAACGAGCATATTCACTCGATGTCAAGCAAGTAAAGAGACAACAGAAAGGGTTTGCAACATCAATGAAAATGAGTACGACAACAGGATATTTCTGACAAAGTTCTTTGATAAGACACGCATGAGCTCAATGGAAAAGGCATCCCCATTGCCTCTGAGGCCCGCTTGCAATGAGCAGATCTGCAACGATGACTCCCAAGCTTGGACTGAGAGAACCACATAAGGTCTCAGTAGGTCAGGTGTGGTAACGAGGTGGACGACGTCAAACTGCATATATCACCAAAGTGATCAGCTGATTCCGACCTCGAGCTCATGACTTTCTTGGGATGGAAAAATCTATTCTATATGACCACTGACGATCAAAAGCATCACTTGATCTATAAACCGTTCTCTTGGGCGTGCTTCAAATTTAAATGGCAGACTGAGACTTGGGAACCCACTGGGTTGATAGAAAAAGCACGTCTATGGAACAACCAGACGACAAAAAACAGTCTCAAGAACGAACGTCGAATCTGCGGGGGTCCCGGTTTGTTATTAACACTGAACTCGTAAAAAATCAGCGGCCGAGAAGTTTCACCTGGATAACGCTGCATTACGCAATAGAGTAATGATGCAACTCCGTTTTAGAAAGGAAAAAATATCGAATGGTACTTGACACTTCGTGTCAAAACTTGTCTGATAGGAATTCCCTAACTTGGCAACTAATTCCGGTACTCTCTGGCGTCTGGTCACCAAAATCGAACGGAGAGTGAACTTATCCAGTTGCGTAAAAGTTTCTGCAATTCGAATAACGAATGAGGAACCCGTATCCTACAGGGAATATGAAACTGCTCGGAATGAACTGCATTACAGTAACCAAACGCAACGTCATAATTCCAGACCCAACGACTGAAAACCCAATGAAAGAAGAATGAGGTGAAAACTTTAAGATAACAATAATCATGCAAATGAGAGAAGAATTTGGACGGAAGCAAGTCAGTGACCGCGAAACTATGCCATTTGGCCTGGTGCCTCTAACCATCCAGTGGAGTGGTCTACTGCACATTAAACCGATAGTCTAACGGGAGCTAATCGAGACAGCCGTCCGGTTCAGTTTTCATACACTTTTGTCACATGGCAGACTGATCAAGCCCACCAAAACCACACGGATTGCGGTACGAAACCCGTGATATACAGATAGACAATGTCGTAAACTTTAAACAATACTTCTGTTTGTTTGTTTTTTTTTTGCTTTTTCGAAATCGTCCTTCGTAAGCTACAATTTCCATTTTACATAGTCTGTAAATACATCTGTTTTAAGTGGGCAACATTGTTGTAGCAAAGACTGTGTATGATATTGAACCCCGTTTTATGCAGTATCCAACAAAATTTCTAATTCCACCCCGCACGAAAGCCAACAACACCATCCAATTAGCTTGCGACTTAATTCTTCTGACATGTAATCCTTGCCTCGCGAAACAACAAACCGCAAATGCACATGTAACTTTTTTAGTAGTAGGAGATTGAATGTTTTTCATGAAATAATTCACCATGTGATATCATCGCCCAACTCACCATAAAGAAACCATGGAGGCATTGTACAGCTGTTTCATCCTTGTTAGGAATTATTTCATGAAAACATTCAATCTCCTACTACTAAAATGTACCAAGTAATTAAGCTCTGTAGGTCATATCCAAAAGCTTCGTCGTACTTAGGCTAACCTGCAGAGAAGTCATCTTATCAGTAGGGGTCATCGCTCTGAACTAGCGGACAGTAACCGTGCAAATCAGTGACGGATCAGGTGCAACATCATGAAGTTCAAACAAACCGTTCAGAGGCCCTGCCCAGGTAGCGTAATGGCTAAAGGCGTAGTCGACTCCCGAAATCGTTCGTCCCGGGTTCGCGTCCCGGGTTCCGCCGTCCAGTTCGGGCGCGGTGGTATATACACCTGCTGATGATTTCCTAACAAGGATGCAAACAGCTGTACAAGTGGTTTCCAATGGTTTTCTTTATGGTGAGTTGAGTGATGATATCACATGGTGAATTATTTCATGAAAAACATGTAACTTTGTTTATCATATGATGCGTTTGCGGGTTTTGTTTTGTTTTATCTAATCAGTACCACTATTATTTCCTGGTATTGAACAATCCTTCACCCTAACCCATCTTCTTCATTATAAAAGGTTTCAAAGTTTTCCAATCCTGAGTAGTTTGACTATGTTCGGTTACCAATTTTCGAAAGTGATTGTGTATGCCAAGCAAGTCACTATTGAGTTACCTAACCAATGGCCATCCGCACGCGCCTTGGAATCGAATCAGTAAAATCTTCCGTTCTTTTTAACAGAAGACATCAAATTCTGGAGGTGTGTCTAAGCCTGGTTTTGCAGAAATTCAACAAGTGCACTGCAAAAACCCATGACTGGCTGCTTAAGACAAATTTGTCATCGACTTCCGGAAATCCAACACACTCACGTCAAAACGGTATCCCCAAAAATAGCTGGCAATCAGGTGAATTCTTCGTCGGTAAGTAACACTATCCGATCACAAGCTGTGTTCGAATCTCAGCTCGATACCACTACCGACGTACTGAGACGTTAGATGGGTCTATACACTATCCAGTCCCACGGTCATTATTGGCGCTGCTGCCTCACAAATTGAATAAGTATGTGCCACAGCACCTACATTCTACATACGTCGTAAAAGAGCGTGAAATGGATTTGTGGTGAAACGTGCATCACGACGAACAACCGATGATATGGAAATGGAGAATGGAAGAGATAGCATCTTTTCCATTTGTTTGATCTTTCGGTTTTACTATTTTCGTCCCTCTTCACGATACCGATGGCACAAGCTATGCACACAGATTAGCACACACACACACACTATATCTATATATATATATATATATATGCTGAAATTACCAAGCGGTCAGATATACTGAAAGTTCCGCCAATATTCTATTTTTTGCACTAACAGTAAACTGCAACTACAGAGGGACATAGGAGCCCGTAATTTCTCAATTCTTTGTTTCATATTCGCATAAATAAACAGTCGAATGCAGCGCAACGGAATGATCTTAACGTTATGGTCCATTCTTATGAAAATCGAGATTTACCCTAATCAAAAATTCTGCTATCATGCAACACTGATTACTTCAAACTATAGCAAAGGTGGAATCTCTCTCGGAAAAAGATCTGAAAGTTAACATGTGCCGCTTATGCTCGTAGATTAACTCACTCGATATGCGCTGTTCTCCAAACCAGGTATTGTTTCGAAAATGTGTCAAGTTCATCAGCCTGTGACGAAAGTGTAAGAAAACCGAACCAAATGGCTGTCTCGATTAGCTCCCGTTAGACAATCGATTTAATGTTCAACAGACCACTCCACGGGATGGTCAGAGGCTCCAAGCCAAATGACAGTGTCACAGTCACTGGCGTGCCTCCGTTTAAATTCTCTGATTTGTTATTACCTTGAACTTTCCACTCACTGTTCCTCTTGACCTTCGCTTCAGTAGTGGTCGCAATTGCAAAATAACATTCAAAACCACAGTACACTGGCCCAGTGTTCAATAGTCGCTAAGATCGAAACCGAAACCGATAGTGTTCGGAAGCCTAGAAAATTAATGGTCTTCGTAGGCGATAAGCAGAGTTCGGGGGAATGAAATACTTTCGTCATTGTGGGGCATTTGATAGTCTTTTGTCTCATTTTTTTCTTCCCGCTGTTCATACTCACAAAAATGGTAGTGACAGTGCATAAGTTTGTGAAAATATTGAAAGATATGACGGGTAAAACGAGTGCGATACATTTTTTGCAGGGAGTGTGTTCATCCAGATGCATATTCTCAAGTAAATGAGATTAGCGCATAACACAGACCGCAGCCACGTTTGTCTGACCATGTGCATACATTGATGCTGGACGATACGCTCAATGGGCTTCTGGTCACGTTGGTTTCCCAGTTTTGTTTTTCAGACCAATAACAAACTCCGCGAAGATCACTGTTCCAGTGCATACTGCATTAACCTTCCGCTGATTCGTTCCCCAGTCTGACCAAGGAGAAGGTAGTAAAGGTAGCAACATTGTAATGTACGTATGAGTGCGTTGTGTTTGAGTCTTCATACCACTGACCACTCACCCATTTCTGCAGCCTTTAACGGTCCCGGCACTTCAGCCTGAAAATCAGGTAAATTACTGGACCGCAAAAGAAAGTAGGAGATAAAAATATGCCCCCCCCAGACTACTGAAACTTCCCAGAAACCAACCAGTGGTTAATGCATGGGGTCACGAGAATTCAGACCCGTTGACACCTGCTTTCCCTGCAATTAACAATATATATATATATATATATATATATATATATATATATATATATGTTTGTGAACGTTTGGGAATACCTGGGAACTCACCAACGGACGATTGTCATCAGCATCATCCTCGTCATTAAGTTCCTCCGTTGTGGGCTCTTGTGAACCAGAAAATTCGTCCGCATCGTTTGAATCGTCTGAATTGTACGTGGTTATGTGCGGCATTTGCTTTTTCACTTTCCCCAAGCATTCTGACATGATTAAATACGACGTAGCTTGTGTGTATCTGTGTGTGTTGACCGTCCACGAGGGTATGTCAATATTGTCTTAGAAAAAATGAAATACAACAGGAAACGTGATAAATTTGCAACAGCCCGGAGGGGTAGTACAGGTTGGCTAAGTACGCTACAAATTGAGGGGGGAACGCTCAATAAACCGGGAAAAAGCTGAGACAACCATCAATTCGCTGAGGGATTCAGGTATGTGGTCTAATAAAAATCTGCTATAGTCGCTGAAAAGCGACTACTCAGTTTAATGTGGTCTAAACAAAGGTTGAAAACTGAGGTAAGTGTCAATCGGGTTTCGCATGCACATTTCAAAAACGACAAGTTCTATTTTGTGTATAAAGAGTACGAATAGTGTAAAAGGGTATATCTACTGCCTATGAGAACCATAACTATAGGAACTTAAACTGGAACGAAACGCGATTGATAATGAGACGGAGGAAAGCAGTTTGCCGTCTAACAAGTCTGATTACATGATAGAACGAAAGAAAAAAAGCTTAGGGGCAATCGGGGAAAATTAATCACTTTCATCCACTAACTGAATCTCTCTGGGGTTTTCTACATTGTGATCATTTTCTGTATTAATTACACGGAATGGTTCATCTCGAACTGTCCCACTAAACGACTAGGTCGTTCTCGTCTGATTTCGTGCACATTGCTCATTTATTATACGAGCGCTAATCTCGCCGGGAACAAGTTAATGCCAAATAATATAATTTTATCTGACCCACTGCTCTTCGTACTTCATCCTCAACGCACAAAGCTAAGATCATTCGGCCAACCTTATACTCAAGGAGCATCAGACTCCAGTTTCGCGCTTACTTGAACTTAGTAGAAGAGCAAATCTATCACCGCGCCGAGGAATTCAAACCGGACCTTTTTGCATGGGAGCCACGTGCGTCGCGCCACCGTTGGCTGGCACTTAGAGTCTACTAAATAGCGCGCGATCTTAGTGAATAAGAGGAGGAACGTCTAGATACGCGAATAACTTCATGTAGAGAATGATGAGCATTCGCGCTGCTACGCGAACAACGTAAGGCCAAAACGAGATGTTTACGTGGAACCATGGACACCGTACTCACAGGACATAGACTACTTCGAAAAAATGCAGAAGCGATGGCTGGCCAACGCCACAAACACTGCAAGTAAACACTTCGTCGCCTGGACACTTCCCCTGTCAGACATCGAGCCACGTGTGATCCGATTCAGACGTTTAATATCATGAATAAGGTTTCGGGAATAAAACCCGACAGGGAAACCAAGACTGCAGCGAAGCCATATTAGACTCAAAGTAAGGGCTGTTGTTCCTCAACAGGATGATTAAAGTAATGGCACCGACGTTTCGAATAAAACTATCTACGGACATCATTCCCTCCGCAGTTTGCCACAACGCTTGGTTTTGATTTCGGGATATTTGTTTGGCTGAAGTTTTTCTACCGGACGCGATGACTGCACATTCCCGCCTCAGATTTACGTTTACCTCTCGATATCCCTGCTTCAGTATGTTTTCTTATGCAATGTCATGTTTGTACTAAGCCAGTCCAATGGTATATACATTACGCTCCTTGAACCTGTTCTTTGACGAGAGTATCCTCTATCTTATCGACTGAACGGACTTTGCTAAGTTAAGCCTCTGAATAACATAGATGACCTATCCCGGGGTTGCATACCGAACGTTTTCTATGTTGGTGTACCCGCCTTAGAATATTCAGCACTCTCGATGAGTCTGCATTTTTGCTGGTGTTCCTGATTTGGTGCGCGATAAGTTATGTACTACAATCGTGTGGTAATCGAGAACAGTGAGACACCACTCGGCACAGATTTCACACATTGACAAACTCTATATCGAATTCACGGGTTTTTTTTAAGTACAAACAGAGACACATCGACTGACGAGTATTTTTAACGATATTTCTGGTGATTTTCGGCCATAATGCATAGAAATTTTGCCAATGACTAGGCCAATAGAAGAGACATTCAGTGGCTGATCGTGTGGTGTATCACATGGCCATTACCGAACCACCGGTCACGGCTCGACCTCACCGACTGAGAGCGGAAAAACCGGTGTTCACTAAAACTGAGTTCGACACCTGTTCTGAAATGAACCAAACACTGAACACAGTACCCTAGAATCACGATTTCTTGCGGACATTTTAGCTGGAATATTGTGATTATTGGAGGAGTAACTGGGAAAAACCCGCCTACACATTAAAGTGTTATACGCTTCACACATATTACTCACCTTCACGCAGTTAAGGAGTTGGTGTTTTTCTCAATTAGACCCACCAAACCTTGCGAGATCCAGCGTCTTTGAAGAAAGCTAGACCTAGGACCACACGCCAAACCTACTGCCAAATGCATCGTCTGCTTAATTTGATCCCACTCCTCCTCGACATTGCTGCTGGTCACAGTTCTTAGTTCGTAGCTTTTGCAAACAGCCGAATCACACACACGTTCGATGGCCAATCGCGCTTGTGGCATGCGTCGACGGCCGTTTAGCTGCAGCAAAAATCGCACGGAAACTAACGCATGGTTCGATTCGACGTAAGTAGTCCAATATGATCTACAGTTCTGGACAGAACCGCGCCAACGGCAGCTTACTACAACATGGCTGACCTAACTCAGACTACCCGCTGAGCTACAGGGACATGTTAGTCTGGGACGCAAACTGTCTCGGAAATTCATTTTAGACAGGAATAAGTTATTGTCCGCACAAAATTAGAGAAGCCTGTCACCGTAATTTTTTCGCTGAGCAGGCCAGGCGCATCGCCCACCTAAACAGGACTCCGATGCACTCAGTTTTCCGACTTATGTGTTAAAATCACTTGACACCACTACAATGTCAGAACCTTTGCTGTTCCGAACAAGAGTGACGAGTTCGTCATAAAACTCGTCTTTTTGAATTTCAGTGCTGCAGTCTGTTGGGACGCATGCCGAGATGACACATAAACTACGCCTAACACTACTATCCTTCCGAACGCCAACTGATCCCCGCAGACTCATGGCACACAAGCGACTGTTGACTAGGATCCAGTCTAGAAGGGCTGCTTCAGCCTTCTCACTTAGGACTATTCCTACACCACGCCGGCCCACAGCTTGAGCTGCTTCGTCTCCTGAAGTGCGAAGAAAATATCTTGACGAGACGTTTGGCGCAGTTAGCTGAATTACTCTACTCGAGTCCTGAATTCGTGTTTCACTCACACAGCAGACATCAATCGAAAGTGAGTCCACTGTCAGAGCCAAACACGCCTGTTGGTCAGCCCGGGTGAGAGTGCGCACATTGAAGGGGCCGAGATTCAGAGGTTGACGATGCTCGAGAAAATATGAGCTGGCAGATTGAAAACCACTTAGGAAACTATTTCACAATGAACCGTTAAGAGTATCGAGAATGTTGTTAGTGGCGGCATTACGCGAAGGCAGAGGGCCTAGATTTGGTATGCGACAGAAAAGACAGGTTGAATAAAAGAGAGGGAACGAAGATGATGGCGGACGAGAATTCGCAGTCACCCGGTCGGTAATCCCACTTTACCTATTGTCTGTGATTTTATTCCACTGTAAGTTTCAGAGATCCGGTTGTTGATCCCGTCCCCTCCGTCATGTAGTAGGTCCCAATGGCTACGGAGCACCGCTCCTTAACTTTATTCTAGGGTTAAGCCTATCAGAAGTCATAGTGGTTACTTAAGATCCACAACGTGCTGCCAGAGGGATCCAATACCAGGCATCACAGTTGCAGTGATCTAATCACCCTCACCCCGCCCCCCCCCCGGCTGTCTCTTTAACTGTACATTTCGCGCACGCGGGAACCGCACGCAAAACTTCCGACAAACTTCCTTGGCGCACGCCACAGCTCTTTCTCTATATATTGTCGGCTTTCAAATACGCCCGGTTGGAACCCCATCAACCTTATTCTCATCCTCCAATTCGACGAACGCAGGCCGCGCACAAGAGATATCCCACCAATACAGTCAAGCAATAAGAAAAAGTAGTTTTATTCGCTGACGCCTTGATTTTACTAGTCTGTTAACGCTTTCGTGTCTCTAAGAGTTGTCTCATTGCCTTAATCAACATACGGTGAGGAAATAAGGCTTTCCGGTTTGGAGATATGTATGCGAAACCTAAACAGAACGTTACATAAGACAGGGAATGCTACGCATTACAAGACGTATCGCTTGGTATATTTTAAAGTACGTTTGAGAACCATCAACTCCTTGTACATTCACACCATTTATAGAAACATATAACTGGGAAAAAGGTAGCGGTCAGCGGAGCTGGCCTTACTGTTTAACGCTGAGCGATGAAGATGATGATGAACCCTAAGGGGAATGAGTTACACTCACTTGTAAGTCTTTTCAACAACTTCGAAGTTACTGAAATTCAAAAACAAACTGCCACGATTTAAATAACCGTGACTGTGTTATTCATGAAGACCGCCAGAAACCTCCAGGCCCGTAGTGTGCCGGAACAGTGCTCCTCCAGGGGAAGGTGCAAATGTTCGGATCTGCAAGGTAGGAAAGAGAAGACCTGGTAAGCCGGAGCTCAGTAGGTGAGAAAGTCGACATGCTAAACTTACTAAATGGCAACACAAGGTGTCACACTACTGGCCAAGCGATCGCGAGCAGGTCATCCGGAATGCGTTTTGGTTAAGCCAAGCTCAGCTGGCGCAGGACCGTTGAAGACTTAAAGTACCGTTCAGGATCGAAGCCTGTAAGCCCAACGGTTCCTAGGTCTGAGCTGTCTTCTTTTCCGTGGAGGTCATCGAGCTGAAATAGTAAAAACTAAATAACAAGGGACGACCATCAGCATGAGGCAAGCTGCAGCTTAGGCATTGATCACGTGCAGATCGGACCGTGCTGCGGCAAGAACACAGGCAAGTTAGCAAATGCATAAACAAAGCGACAGCAACGTTTAACAGATGTCCAAGAGCAATGCATAGGTAATGACAGGAGAAAGCCACCAAATGTACTTTTCATTAGTTTCTTTTTAGTTACGTAAGAGTGTACACTACGCGCATCGGAAGAGGGGTTGGCAGTTATTTGTAAATGAGAGATGTGGGCTCAGTTTCAGTCTCAGAAACGCTAATTTTCCTTAACCCGAAGGTACCCGCTAGGTAGCAGAAAGTTCCATAGGGATACTACTCGATCGGTAAAGAGGTTCTGGCGAGTAATAGTCCTAGGTCGATTAAATATCATTTTGGAATGCCCACTAAGGTTTTCAAGGCTCGAGCGTATAAGATACGGTTCAGTTTCGACAACCATTAATCTCGCTCCAACGTGCTCTGGCTGTGGTGGCTACCTCACAGTGTCATCCGATCAAAAAGAATGAAAGATCGACTGCAAAAGAATAAGCTGAAGATCCGTACAGAATAAGAGATGTTTTGAATGCAAGAACGCCACTAACTGCGGCACTGACCCATATCACCCACTGTCTCTAACCATTGATTCGAGAAATCTATTGGACTCCAACCCGGTAGCCTAACTGCACCTACACGAGTCAGTTCAGACAAGTGAAATGAGTTTCTCGGGAACACCTCTCCCAATGAGACGCAACGATAAAGAACTGCACAATCAACTGAGTCGAACGCCACTTTCAAATCAAGAAACAGGGAAATAGTGGGTCTACGGAACACGTCTATGTTCTAAGATCTGTCGCAAAGTGGAAATTTGGTCAATACAACCTCGACCGGGACAGAAACCAACTTGATTCTCACGCATACACCTTTCACGAGTATTAGATTATTTGCGGGGGATAATACCCGCGAGCAGTTTGGATATGATGCTCACTAAACTAATTCCTGTGTGGTTTTTACATGAGGATCTGTCGCCATTCTTGTAAGTCGGCACAATTATCGATTCGCATTAGCCCTTAGGAATCTAGTCCCTTATCCAGATTGATCCCAGGATGTTAACAGTTTACCGCCATCCTTGAAGAAGGATGGCGACGGTCCATCTGGTCCAACTGCCGTATATTTTTTTAAAAAACGTATCCCCCTGATCACCTTCATTTCCGATGGAGGGCTGGTATCTACCTGCACTGACTCACGTGCAGGCATAAGTGGAAGGCCCACTGTGGCTTTGAGTCAACTAAACTGCTCCTTAAAGTGTTCTGCCCAACGCGCCAGCCGACGCTCCCGAGAGTGAATCCGCGTACCGTCGGATTCTTTAATCACTTCGCTTACGCCTCCGCGGATCGGTATTGTTAATCAGTCGGTAAATGTTGTGTCTATTGGCGAAACCCGAAGCCCTTCCCATTTCCCGACACTTCCCTGCCTATCACTGCTCCCGGTAATTTCTCAAACCCCTAATCAGTTGAGGTCTCAGGGATTTATGCGCCTCCATTGTATGTTGCATTCAGTGGGAAGGTTCTGCGACCACCTAATTGCAACTGAAGTGGGGAATATTTATAGCGGGAAGGAGTCCTGTGACAGATGCAGCTAAGTGCAGAGCTTCTTTGATCTGATCTCAGTGTTCTCTATGATCTTGGACATTGCAGTCGGCGGTTATCGTCTAGAATCAGTCGTGCCGGACAAATGACTTTTGTGCCGACGTGACCAAGGACTAGGCGCAAACAAAAGCAAGCTCAGAATAGAGCTTGGTGTGAGTCCACAGATGAGAACCAGAAGGATCGACTATCCTGAAGTGATCCATGCTACCGGTTACCGATGGCAAGTTGATCAATCTGAGTCCAACGCTGTGAAGGCGAAGCGAATCTCCAGGTAAGTCGACGTCGCTTTTTGACACTTTCCTTTTTGTCAGAGACAGCCTGTGGTCATAGCAAACCTGGATGAGACGATCTCCGTTTTCAGTCAAGTCAACTGGGACAGAAAATCTGCCTCCGATGTGCCATTCCGCCTCTCCTAAATACACAAGCTGGACGTAAAAGCGGACATGACCACGACGTCAAGTGAAAGCACGTCGCCAAAATAACAGGGATAACTCCCGGTATATCGCGCCTTTCGTCTAGGAGGAGCTGCACTCAGTAGGCGCATACATACACGACAAACAAAAACAATGATATTTCAATCGACCGCTAATGACATCCACAGAACCGTCCAACCGGACTGCACATAAACGCCTGTTGGCTGGGACCCAGTCTAACAGTGCACACTCCGCACGCATGCTCAAAGCGACCTCAACGCCAGCCCGAACACGAGAGGAATGTCATCATCATCATCATCGTTCAGCGTTAAACAGCAAGGCAAGCCTCACTGACCGCTGCCTTTACCCAGAGTTACAATTACGTTATATAAAAGAGTGAATATCCAACGGGAAACAGCGAGTGCGGACCTACTCAGCCGGGATGAAAGCAGCAAGAATGCTACGCTGCGCAGCCGAACACAGGAACACAGTCCTAACTGCACAAACGCGAGGTTTTCAATCATCTGATTCAATAGAAAATGACAACATTATCGCCAATGTTCACGTTCCTTGCCCATATCCTTCAGTGTCTCCATCCAGAGGTGACCGGGCTAATTCGCGACCGCCAACCTATGAAGGCGTGAGACACCTACTTTACCTAGTTCGCTGTATGATTTTCTCATCCCACGTTGCCACGTGACATGTCTGTCTTGAAACTCAACATCGGCTTCTTCTCATTCCTTAGGAGGAACGACAAAATAAGGCACGAGGTATGGAGACGAGTGTTTCGTCATGTACGCAACACGTGACCAACAGCGGTAGTCTACTAAGTTTCATACGCTGGAAGCAAGCTATTTTCAGAAGTGGCACCCAATACCAGATATCCTAACCTAATATTACATCACCCAGTCCCTCCATCCACAATCTAGCCCTAATTACGTAGGAACATCCGGTTTCGAAAACCTCCAACCGAGCGACGAGAATCGCTCCACAACGCATAGCTCACGTCCTTGCAAACCATACAACAAACTGAACGCGCACTCGCAGCACCAGTACACACGACTCTATCACTTCAGTGGAAATAATCAGGCCGACGCCACAAGTGCTTCAATCAGCGTAAGCCGCACGAGCTTGGAGTACTACGCATACTTAACCTCCAATCCGAGCTACCATTCAGATCGTTAAACACGCAGGACTACCAGGTTAGGTGAAACGGTCCACAATTGTCAGCCTCCTCTCTCATCCAGCTATCAACTTCGGCGCTGCTTTTCGTCAGTCCTGTAACGAGTACTTTGCACTTTGAAGGTGCAAAGCACATGCCGAACCGGCAACGCGATCTCGACAGTTATTCTAGTGCCCGTTGTGCAGTGCGTCCGGCAGACTCGAACAGGCACACGACGTCGTCTGCGTAATCTCGGGTCGCAGTATGCTATCCCTGCTCACCTCTCAAGGTGACTTTCTACATCCCGGGAATCCTTCATAAATTCATCTATCCGTCACTCGCTCGTCTATGACGAGTTGAACAGAATGGAGAGTATGACAAACCCTTGTCGAACGCCACTAGTTCGTTCGAGATGAAAGGGTGACAGTGGTCCATGGTATAACGCTAACGCGAACCATTAGTTATGCAGAGTATCATGCTGCGCAAACAGTACAAATCCCAAACCTTTCGGTTGGCATACCTTCGGATGGAGAGCACTGGAGTACGTGCCGGTCGACCCAAGTCGAGGAAGGACGACTGATGTAGGGCGGCCGGGGTTACGTGTGGCGACGTTTGTCGAGTGAGTCTGTCGAAGAGTGACTAGTTGTGTGGTCGATGCAACCTCCGACTGGCCGACACATCCGGCGCTGCTAGTTCCGATTTATATCAGCGAATCGGGGTGTGGCAAACGGCTGGCTCAGCACTTAATCGACTAACACCTTTTAGTCAGACCTATTCAGGAATATGTAAAGGACTAATCCCCACGATGATTGACACTGCGATCACCTCCTCGAACTCCCCTCCGTGTACC
>LUCM01007219.1:64051-102936 GCA_008360955.1 Fasciolopsis buskii | reverse complement strand
CCTTTATGCTCATTGTGGCGGTTCTCTTAGCTATAGCAGTCTGATAGTGGGCTCGCTCGTGGAAGTTGAAAGAGCAAGAGTATTTTAACCCTAAGACCTTAACTGTGTGCGATTCAAGAATTGGCATGCCGTTTACGGGCAGGGAGCCTGGAGGAACATGATATTTATATGTTAATAGAGAACTCTTGTCAGCAGGTAACTTCATAATCCACTTGGGAAAAATGAGATTTTTCCTTACGACTCTGTAGTTAAGCGAGAGAAGAGTTGGCTGTATTTATTACATTTACTAAATTAGATCCAAAGAAATCAGCAAATCCATCTGCAATCTCCTTTGGTTTGCAAACATGAATGTCATTTTGAATGATGTATGGGACTTCAGTGGCTGGGAACTTGGGAGGTGTAGTTCTGCGTCCCATCAGTTTTGCCCATTTTACGTTTGGGGTGGGCTGATCTAAATCTAGGAGCTCCTGCTTTTTGTTTCTTTGGTCCAATGTGGCTTCTAGCGCTTTGGTTAGACGGCTCATTTGCAGAAACAACGAAAAATATCCGGTCTTATCAAAGTCCCGCTGGAGTTTAGCGAGCCCAATGTTTATTTGGTCGCAGTAAGTTCTTTCACTGGGCATGCTCAAATTGAGAGACGGAGTATTGTTATCAAGGCACTTTTGCAGGTTAAAATGAAACTGGACTGTGGCCACTTGCACTCCTCTTGTTAGAAAAGGAGTCCCAATTTGAGTTTCGGGCTGGAATAAAAAAACGTTTCGAGTCCGCACTGTCGTATGGCCTCGGGTTTGGTGGATAGTATCTATTCAGGAGGAGCAATGTAAATGAGCAGCTAAAAGGCATATGATCACATCCGGGCAAACTCTCATCAGCAGACTTTTGAACGTGTGTTGAGCCTATCGTAATTATCAAGTCGGGAATATTTCTGTTCCTTGTAGGGTTGGTTACGCGGTGGGTTTAGCCAACTTGATGAACTTTTTCAAGTAAAACGAGCAGGTTATTTGGAATGGAAAGAGTGGACTAGCAAATGCCAGGTGCACTGAAGTCTCCAGTGATCCGCTTGGGACCCGGTAGGCCCGAAGCAGTATTCATCTGTTCGGTTATCATCAAAAAATCATTTTGACGAGAACTCGGCCGGCGGTAGATGCATCCAATCAGAAGGTCTTCGTTTCCAATTGCGGCTCTAACCCAAACAGCATCCTGGATGGTGTTCAGCCCGGGTTCCTGACACGACGCGGTTGGTATGGATTCTCTGACATAGACAAGGCAGCCGCCTCTACGTTGGGTCTCGCGGCTTTTCATGAAAGATTTATAGCCGGGGATGGTTATGGCGTTTGCCGAGGTGTGATCAATTAGCCACATCTCGGTGATTAGTATGAAATCAAAATTTGACGAGAGCATGAGAGGACGGGTACAATAAATTTTTGGTAGCATGGAACGGGCATTTAATAAAAGTACCGAAAGGTTTCCGGGATAGCCTTTGCCAGTGATTAATGTCATGGTTGGTGAAGCTCGCTTCCTCGTTGGTTGCAAGTCTTGAGTAGAACCATCATTTTTACTTACAAATATATTTTTATAAATTTTCTGTTTCTCATTTGTGGCCGCTCTTTAGCTGGAGGGTGTTGCATCATTTGAGTGGGGCAGTGTCGTTCCGGAAATTTTGGGGTGGACGGTAGATGATCTCTTAAGCGATTTGAGCAAGATATCGGGTTTACGGTTTATTTTTGGGGCAGGGTAATGAAGTCCATGGTCGCTACATTCAGCCTCAGGGGAATGTTCTCTCATGGCCTTGTTTTCCAACCCACTGTGGAGTGTATAGCGTGGGTAAATTGGGCTGTATTCAAGGGAGGTAAGGCAGAACGGAGATATGTCGGGGAGAAAAAAAGGGTTGATATAAACGGGATAGTGTTGTGGGGTAAGGGGCTTGGTTGGGTGTGAGGAAGATGCCGGTAGGCGGGAGATGCCAGTGGGTTTTGCCCATAGCAGATTAAGGCTGCCAGTTTGGAAGTAAAGTTCAATTCGTCGCATGTTGGTTGGCACCGATGGAGATGACGGTTGGGCCAGGTGTATCGGGACGGAGTGGCGCCTAATGGTATCCATGGAAGCTGGCGGGTTGTTAATAGTTTGGCCAAATAGCTGTCATGTACAGGAAATCGGCAGCTGCTGTTGGGTGTGGAAGGTGATAAACGGGTGATCTGGGGGCTCAGGGCAGCCTTCTACATCTTGATATCTTACATGTTCTAGATTGGATCGGCTTATTCGGTTTCGAAGTACTGCTCACCGGGCCTCTTGGTAGTCGTTTGCCTCGGTGGCATACATTTTCACGGGAACTTTTAGGTATGCTGGGTGGGTTAAGTGTTACAATTGAAAGGTGCACGGCGAAAAGTTTTTGGGTTTGCAGGTAGTGTAGGAAGGCTGGAAGCCCTAACCATGCCGGCCGCATGGTTTGCAGACTTCTGCCGGGGTTTTGAAGAACGGATTTTTGAGAGCTCCAGTGGTGATTTGCATCCTGATTTGGATGGTTCAGTGTGAATGTTTTTGCGTATTGATTGAGGGGGGTGTACATGGTGGCTTGTCTAAATTTACTTCATATATCCGAGGGAGCTTGGGACCTGCAGACCCAGAATCTAGGTTTTGTGGTTTTGGGGGGTAGAGGCAGACCTATTGATCTCTACCCTAGAAGTTGGGGACTGTGCTTCTTTTCGGAGACCAAGTACCTCTCGCTGGAGCGGCGTTTTGTCCTCCGTAATCCTGATAGTTTTGCATAGGTTGTTAACAGCAATGGTATTTTCATTGCGAATAAATTCACGGGCAAGTTATCTGTCCTGGAATTTTATTAGGAGCGGACAGGATTTCTGCTGGTTCCTTTTTCGTGATCTCACACAATCACTAGGCTAGAGCCATTTTACATGCGTTCAGCGTTATTTGTTTAATCTTATCCAGTGGTTTGCGGTCTGGGACGTCAAACGTCATGGCATTTTTGTGTTTTCGATACATCTAAGTGATTCAGACGACACTAAATTAATAAATCAGCTATATCCCGTTTAAGAAGGGATTTGAAAATGGCTCCATGAGATGGGAGAGTGGAACCAGCTTGGTGATCGCTGCCTCTGCTGAAGTCGGGTGGGTAACAGCACCGATCAAACGTTCCTCCAAGTCTTCCAATCTATTACTTATTTCATAAAATGCATGTGACCAAAAAACCTCCAGGTGCCAGGGCGCTAAATTTTATTTCCAATCGGTATACATCAGTGCGTTGGACAGATATTATGGCTAACGACACATGTGAGTTTGGTCAAGACTCTTGGGTGCAAACCAGGCAAGTATGATTACGTATCTGAGAGCAAACGTTGAGAGATACATTCGGTAGATTTATGTACAGTCAGTGGGTATGAAAGGGCATTTTGACTGGCGGGATACATTTGACAGCAGCCCGCCAACCGGCAAGAATGCGTTTTCTGGTTTGGCGCAAAATCAGTGATGCACATGCGCATTTGAGAACAAGCAAAGAGTTTTCAAGAGTTTCTCGGCAAGGGCAAATCCGGACCGGAATAGCGACATACATTGCTCACAATGCAAAACGAGAACCTTAAATTGCTAAGTTAACGGCAGCTAAGGTGGAAAATTATCACCACCATTGAAAGGACACCGTTGTTGCTAACTTCCAAAGCTGCATATATTCTTTCGTTTCTGAGAAGCAAAGTTTCAGGTGAGAAACCAGGTCCAATTTACAATTTTGTGATCACGCCGCAACTCACCTCTACTTACAGCAATGTCTTATCAACTCTCTCCCGTTGCCGTTTGCTTAGACATGCTGACTATGTCACACTCATTCAAACCCTCTCTGGCAACGATGAATTTTAAATTTCTGTCATCAATATATCTTTCATCTAGAGTTTCTCAGCACGAACTGGTTTAAACCTCAGCTAATCCAAATATTTCGAATTTCCATTCTTTCTTTCTCGTTTGGCCTACCCATCCGAAACGTCTTTCATCAAACGGGAACATTTTCCAGGGTTCATCCCGTGAAACGTCTAGGAGTTAAAAACAATGAGGACAGATAAAAGTAAGTAATCTATCAGAAAGTCGATGCTCCAGGTTTTGACGAAAAGAAAAATATTTGACGTAGAGAGTGTTTCAAGAATTCATTGCACTATGTACTACTTTTAAACGTGAATTATATAATGCCAACAACGTAGCTTTGTCCGGAGGTGTAATTCGCCAAAGTTTCGACTACTCTGAGTAGGCTTTCTCAAGGTAAGTTTAGCAGTGAAAAGACTGAGGGGATGGTCATATGTCAACGGATGTTCAGCCGTCTTTGTGTGCGAATGCGTGTTTGTTCAATTGTAGACAGTTTGAAAGATTAGTTTGCATTCGCGTCGTGCGCCACCGTGGTGGTAAAGTAAACTGGTGTGGTGAACTTGGAACTTTTTCCTCGAAAATGTTAGGGCTGTCCATATCTCCGAAATCTCTGCCGCATCGTTCCAACAGCTGCATGTGGAGTGGGTACTTATCGCCAGAGCCTCGGCAAATTTACGTTCTGAATCCACTTTGGAGTACTATTGTGTTTTCATAATCTTTTTTATGTCCCTCTGTTATGGCATGCAGAGCGGTGGTCAAATCGTGCTCAAGTTTTGATAAGGCCGCCTTAACCGAATGTCTGCACTTTTCTTTCGTATTTTGTTATCCGTGTCATCAGTTGTCTGTTGGTTTGTCCAGTGTATTGTGCTGGGCATTAATGGCACCTGATTTCGTAGATGCAGTTGTCTTGGTCGTGCACACCGATTTGATCTTCAGCCTTTCATAAAAATAGCTTTAAAGTATTATCCATCCGAAAGAATGTGCGAATATCAAAGTCAATGAGTACTTTTCTTGCTGCTTCCGAAACGCCTGATTCTTACGGACTTTCGTCGGAGGCCATTTTTCTTTCTTTTCATCGTCTTGGCTGTTGGTATTCGAGTTTCTAGTTGTTTTCTTTTGAGGCGCGGTGTATAGTGTTTGTCTTGCAAGGAGTCTTTTAGACGTCTTAGTTCTTTGCTTTCGGTATCATCACTGCATAGCCTTTTAACTCTATTGGCTGGGAAAGAAAACTGTGTACGTTTCACGCATTGCTGATAGGCTGAACTGAAGTCTAGGATTTATAAAAAAACCCGAAGCGGACTTTTCACGTTTCCGCCTTTGCAAGGAATTTCCGATGATTGTCCTTTCAAACCAGAAAGCCCTGACACTACGAGGTAAAACAAAACAACATCTGACTTGTGTACCAACGTCTTTTTCCAACCATTCTTCACTTTTCTTCTGCCCGTTTTTAAGGTTTACTTAGAAAAGACTTAAAAATTCTTCCACAGTGGCTACTAAATATTAAACCTTTCTTTCATAATACTAACTTTTCTTTCGGTCTCTATGGTGAACACTTATCAGCATCTTATGAATTTGCTCGAAAATTCCTTCACATCACACATACTCTGAGCAACGATCTTTTAATATTCCTCTCTCATGTTCCTAGGTGATCTGATTTATTTCCGTACCCAACAGAAACAATATCCATGGGAACTCCGTTGTCTCATATTCGGAATGCACTTCGACAAACCGTGACCGTGTTTTAAACGATTTCCTGAGCGAACCTTAATAATGTGCTCTGATTGCTTCTCGATGAAATTTTTATTTTCCATTTTTGCAAGGTGATGAGCGTAACGTTTTCTATTTAACGTATCCTCACTCCATCTAAAATGCGACATCTTTGCACGCAAAGTCTATGAAATACATCACAAATTAAAGCCTTTTTAAATCCATCCGAATGTATACTATTAGCCACATGTTTTGGCAGTGGGTGGCCTACTGGTATCATTGCAGTGGGAAAATCCCTAGCTGAAGACTTGTGTTGTGGCATTGCGCTCAGATTATGCCATCTTGTGCTCATATCTAGCACAATACTGGACACTCCTGTACATTTTAAGTTTGGAAATCCCATCTATGCTGTGAAAGTTACAGTTGAACTACCGGGGTTGTCGGTGTTGGAGAGGATTTGCCGGGACCGTGATATTTTCCGCAAATTCTTTCGTGCTTGTGGCCAGCCTTCCCCCTGGCCAGCTTTTGCGCCCTTCGCAGGCGGTTTATTTCCCTTTCTTCATATGGTGTCCCGCCTTAGACAAAATGCCCAGGATAAGGTTAAGCGACAGTGGGCTCTAGGAGACAAATTGCTTCGGGGTGCCCATAAAAGGTCATTGACTCCCAAATGAAATTTCTCATCCGGCCCTATTTACTGTGCTATTGCGTCGTTTAAACGATCTAAAGCCGGTTTTTATCCTACCTCAGAGATCCCTGAGATAAAAACCCCATGATGCTACCCATTTTGTTTTCTCCGTGCTATCCGTCAGAGGTCAGCCACTGAAAACCTAACCAGCTTTAATGTTAGCTCCTACATATGCAACCAGGATTAGGCTGCTTGGATGTCCTCCTTTTGGTTTACAATTGTGCGTTGAAGTTATCAGCAAAAAAGGCAACACTGGCTGCGTCTCGCAACGCAGAAAACGACATAAGACGTCCGCTTTGGTTCGGCCACAACCCCTCAATAGATTCTTCCTTGCGTTGGCTATGTCCGAATACCACCAATCTCGCCACCCGAATTATCTAGTTCCATTTAGATTCCAAGATCTCACGAAGTCGGCCTACGTGTACAGATTCTTGCACCAAAACCTTCTTGGGTCCGTTGACATATTGATATCAGAAGGGCAGGCGCCGTCTTCAGATCCTAGTATGAACTTCGGAATCTGGTTTTTAACTCCTATATACATCATTTTTTCATTCCACGCTATGCTCTCCACCATCCTTTCCGACTACCCAACTCACATGCCATTATTTTACAGATACGGACATCCATTGCATCACTATGAATTAAAACAATGATCACGCAACGGCCGCTTCAGCTGATGACTTTTTCCTATCAAAAGGAAAATGGTTTGCTTCTCGGGCCTGCTGTCTCACAATCTTTTTCCCGTTTTCTCGTAGTGCTTCCTTTCCTATAATCTTGGATGGGCTCCAACTGTGACCCTGTAACTCGGCCAGTTTCCTAACGAGTTTGAATGCTTATATTATTCCCCTGTTTTCTGCCTCTTTCATGGGAGCACAAGACCAGAGCTTTTGGCCTTTGCCTAAGCTCTATATGTTTCTGCTGTTCAACCCAGCGTGTAAAACTCCGAATATATCCCCGCATGTTTATATATCATAACATATACGGTCTCCGTGCATGGACATAAAATCCCAAGTGCGGCCAGAAAAACCCCTTGAAGAGCGGCAAGAGCTCCTTGGGGCTCCTGAATCCTACACCCGTCGTAGGTTGGTGCAAGACACATCATGCCTTCTTGACCACTTTCTGGCACTGCAGACTAGGTTTGAAGGCCTCACCTCATCACACTTCAAAGACCCTACTTGCAGAGTTTTTTCCACCGTGGCCCGATACCCGGATGCACGCATGTGGCTAGCGGGGTCAGTTTCTTTTTACACGACCCGCTGTCACTCGCTCAAGTTCAACGGAGGTTCTCATCCTACCTGCCACTGGTGAACTTTATCCAAACCCTACCGAATAGTCTTCCTTGTTTGCTATCCATATTAGTTTCGTGTCATCTGCAAACATGGGACACGTATTTTACAAATGCCATTTGTTTTTGCCATATATCAGGAACAGCATTGGTCTTGAGATGGACCATTAGGGTGGTCCGCTGCGCAGAAGTCTAACGTCTGGCGGGAATCACTTGATCCTTAAACTGAGAGGTCTACCCTACAGACTCTGCGGTATCCAGTTTTCTACTTTGGCGACCATCCCAAAGCCTTCACTTTCTGGTCATTTGGGTAGTAGTTCGTGGAATCAAAGGCCTTCTGGATGTCGCGACAGCGAACTTCTGCTTATTCGTCCCAATCCTTAAACGTGTCACTTCGTAGAGGAAGCCAATCACCTTGGTCAAATAAGAGCATGTTTACCCGAGACAACTCTACTCTAAAATCACCAGCTTTTTTGTTTTCATACGTCAGCTATCCTGCAGTGTAGGGCTCCCTGGAAAGTGAATAGCAAGACTCACCAGTCTATGGTGACTATACTTATCTGTTTCCCCCCTAATGCATTGGTATGACTGCCGACATTGGCCAGTCCCCGAGAATTCCCTCTTTGTCGAACGATGCGTAAAGAGCCTGAGTGAAACTTTTCAACACTGGCGGCCTTACAGCCTCCGGGTGAATCCCGTCGGGCCGTGCGGCTCTTGACCAATCCAGTTTTTAAGCTGTCCATTAGTTCCTTCTCCTTGATCTCCCAGTTCTTTCTTCACCGTAATGGTGGCTTGACTCACTAATCGTCGCTGTGCACCATGGAAGTATATTGAACGTTATGGTACCGTGAGTTTTTCATTTATCTTTTATCTTTCTTTTCCTTTATTATTGTGATAACGTATGTCATCCTCGGGAAGGAATTCAAGTTCAAAGGAGGGCTGCCAAATAGGGAAGTCAGCCAGCCGTGATCTTCACTTTCGATTGCCAATAACATATCACCCTGACCACCGCCTGTAGAGCGCTGTCTGAAATTATCTACCTCCTTTGAAAAATCAGAATATCTCTAGTTATTTCAGCCATTCAAGCTTACCAACGTGCCCCCCTGGCTAAGCCTGTCAAACAAGGGTTTATTTTCTGGAAAATATCAATCCCGCATATCCGTGGGCCTATCCGCTCCTGCTGACCAGCAGGTGTTCTCAACTAAGTAGCGGTTTCCCTTTCTGATAATTAATGGGTACTCAGCAATTTGGTTTTGATTTTGACGTGCCCGCTCTGCCAATGCACCAATGATTGGAGGCCTTTGAATCTTGAAAAGCCAAAATATGTGAGATTCTAAAAGAACCAACGAGCAGAGAGCACACAGTGCTCGCTTAGCAGTATCGCAGATGAAGTTTGTTCATGTGAGGTATCTTCTTGAAAGGTCCGTTTCGATAGCCTTAGAGTCAACCCGAGAGAGTGAGTTGTCCAAGCATATAATTCCAGAGGTCGTCAAACAGATGCATGTTTCTGCTAAGAGAGCACTTAGTTGGGGTGACTGTACTAATTCACATGGCCTTGTAGCGAGGTCCCCCAGCATTATTGGGAGGTTAAGACTGGATGCGTCTAGCACAGCTAAAGCTTCCGGGCTAAACTCGGCGTTCAATGAAAATAGGCCGGTCATCATTCTAGAGTCAACTTCTGTGACAGCTTTCATACACGGAGACTAGCGGGAAAAAATCTGCGCAAATTATAGGGATATATCAGGGCAACCAACTGCATGTGCATAAACCTGCACAGCACAACTTTGAAAAGCGGAGTTAGAGATTATGTACACGAAATCCATATCTTTGACCGTAAGCTGCAGTCATTATCCAACCAAAAGATAGTAAACATAGAACAAAATGAATACCCGATTAAAGAGGATAAACAGAACGTTCCTGTCCCGTGGTTAAACCAAATGCAAAAGATTCTGCATGCTTGATCAGGTCCAACAACACTTGCCTGGGCGTGGCAGCCAAAAATCACTGTAAGTGAACGGAACGTCCGAAGTCAACCAAAGTAAGCGATAAAAGGAAGGTGAATTGTAACAAATCAAGACGCCCTAAGTTAAGTGATCCGTGACTGCACCGTCAGGTGATCGCAAACAAAGAACTTAGGGATGAAGAAAAGAAGGGTAAAATATCAAGCCGAAAATAAACAGAGACCAAAATCAGTGTCATTACGAGGAAGTTGGACGGGAAGAGTTAGGTATCCATAAAGGAACAAAAAGAAGACAAAGGATTTTTCTCCCGATCTAGATGTTACAGCGGAATTAATTCGGAGCCTCTTACCGATAACACAAATTGTGTTTGCCCCTGCTCGCAACTCTATCCTATTTAAGTAAAACGCGGACTGATGTGAGGGCATCTCTTCAGTTTTCAACTGCAATCCCGGCCTCATTCTAAGCATCGAAATGCACGTCAACCCTTAAGAAATTTCCCTTTGACGGACAGTTAGACCTAGCCTCTGGAGGCGTGGCAGAATAAAAACAGAATAAGTGTCCAAGGCTGTAAAAGTGCTCAGCGGCAGGAAACAAACTCTAGCTTCCTATGATACCCACTCGGAAAAGTACTTGACACCGACACATCTCCAATCTCTTCTGAATCTCCACTTGTTTATGGCTGCACAAATTGCTTAGATTAGATAGAGGAAATCGGAAATATGCCACTTAAAGAAGAGCCCACCCGATAGCTGGCACTGAAACGTGGCACAGTGAGGACATACGTGACGGTGAGATGGCCATCAGCGAACACCCGGCCGTCTGAGAAGTCTCATATAGAGAGAGGCAGGTAGAGTGTAAAACTGTATCAGCTGTAAAACAGGTGAAAGGCTTTAGCGTCAACAGCCAATTTGCTCACCTAATTGTTGCAGGAGTCGCTGATTTTCCTTCTGTCGACCGTTTGAAGGGTATCTCCAAGAGATTATTTGGTCAGGCTGTTGTTCAGGTGGCCACAGAGGTGTCTTGGTTCCAGCATGTTAGCAGACCCAACGAGCACTGAGCTGGTCACAGTACCTCTCTCAGACCTACAGCTTTACAATGAAGATCATGAGACATACGTTCAGAGTATTACGTTATTTTAGGCGAAGGACACCTTGTTGGACTCCTTTTCGACTGCACCTTCCATCGGTTAACAAGCCTGTAACAAAGCTTTAACATTCGCTCCTTTCACAAAATTGGTCTAAGAGAGATGATCAAGTTTCCAGCCAGCCAAATAAGGGTCGTAGTTAACACCTCGAGCGCAGGTGACCCAAACCTATGCATTGAGGACACGGTCCAGCGGGCTGGCCACCCTTTGCCCTCAGTGAAACCGATTTCACAAGTGAATAAACTAGGACTACCCGTTCCATCAGACGTCTCCTGGATGAGCTCAACAAATGGTTCGTTGAGTTCAATTATAACAGACTGAAGTCATGCGAACACACTTTCAAAGTATTTTCAACCTCTGTGAAAGGAGGATTAGAGGATACTTTGCATGTCAGCAACGACGAAATCTCTCTCGAGCGCCTTTACACCTGTCTGTATTTTATTTATTTATGCGAAGGACGAGGAATTTGGCTGCCATATCTCATGCTATTCAACTTGGAGATAGAGACCCACGAGCCAATTTTACCAGGTGGCGGACAAGTTCAAGTCTCACTTCGCTATTCCAACACTTTCTACCTACCCTCAAAAGTCTACGTTGATTGCTGCAGCAGATTAAACAGCATGAATATCACGAGGGAAAGACTGCAAAACCTGCGGTGAGCCCGGGAGGGATTCATCCCAGCATCTTTAGGAAAGTTCACGCGCGTCGGTGGAAAATTGCACAATTCTCCTTCAGAACTGTCCAGAACCCGCCGGTTTTCTGTCACAATTGGCTCAAATTTTGAATAAGGCGATAGACATCGCCCAGCCAGCCACCGTCCCATTAGTGTAACTAGTAATTCCAGCAAAGTTCTTCAGACGATTTTGGAGAATTTTGCTTTTCTCAATCTGCAAAACGACAGTCTCCCCTGCCCCACCATTACCGACTCTCACTTGGATTTTCCTGCGTTACAGACACCGTGTGCCTTGTGGAAGGCCTAACACAAGCGTGCAGTGGCCAGGTTGTCTCACACGTCATCTTTGTGTAATTTCCAGAACCCTTTGACAGGGGTCGAACATATTCTGCAACTGTACAAGCCAGAATTTCATGATATTTCTGACCAGTTGTTAACTGTTATTTGTATATTTTTTACAGGTAGCTACCGCAGTGTTAAAGCGGGTCCATTACTCTCCCGTTCCTCTTTGATCCTCAAAAGACTAACCCAAAAATCAGCGCTTAGTCCTATCCTGTTCATGAATGGCATAAACGATCTTCAGTTCTTGAATATGGAAAGCACACAGGTACAGATTGTTACACGGCAAAATGTTGTTGATTTCAGGGTCGGTAATTCCCTATCTTTCTTCCACTAACAACAGCTAGTCAGAAAATCGGTTTCCGTGTTCTTGAAATAGTTGAAAGTAACATTTTGCCCATCCCCGTAGAAGGCTTCCAGGAATTTAACGGAGATACATTCCCCTTTCAGTTGAATTGGGCAAAATAACGTTCCGGGGCTGCCAGATTTCGCCATATACTACATCGTGTACAGTGGAAATCGAAGTAGGCTTCAGGCTATTACAATGGTAATTCCCCACAAAATCTGTCTTATCATGTCACTCACCCAACGAAAACTCCCAGTGCAATCCTAGATTGGTCGAAAATTTCTTCCATCATATGCTTCTTCCTCTCCCAAAACCAGAACATGCATGCCCAGCTTGCTTGTGATAACGCCGGTTGCGCTCAACGTTCATTTTCCGTTCGATGCATTTAACCTTGCTTGTTTTGTCCCTGTCATCTCTATTTGATATTTATTTGCGATCATTAGAAGCAGTCCAAGTTTGCTTATTTTAGAGCGGCTATTTTTGTTAAAACCCCATCTCACTTTATCGCTAACGTTGGTCGACTGTAGATGTATCACTCGTTTGAATTGATTTGTGGCTGTCATGCTCAGGCAAATATTTCTTGGACACAATGAAGCGTGCAAAATTTCTTCCTTGTGCTTCTAACGCAAGACAGGTAATGCGCGTGTAACATCCAATCATGCAACCAAGCATGCCTCTCGAAACATTTCAGAAATATACCAATACATGGGAACATTCTATTTATTTTCTTTCATCAGCCATTCATTTTACGCAGACTTCCGTTCTGTTTTTACTACTACCGGCTGGATAGTGACTGAAGCCCACTGCGAAATGCATGGCTGCTGTGCACATGATTTCTAACTCGTGAAGTGTACCGTATACTTTGTAAAGTAATCATGTTCTTTCTTGAGTTTTGCATCACTTTAGGCCACGCGACCCTTTGAGGGTTTGAAGTGCTATAGAGCCCACTTTCGGCGAATTGCGCTTTAACTCGTTGATCGACTACACCCGTACCAAGACTCGAACGTTTGATGGTTGCACCGAAAATGCTGGGTGACCTGTCTATCATGTTTATTTCGCTTTTTACATGTATGCAGGGTGTTTTTCATAATTTCCCATCTACACCCCACAGAAAACTCATAAAAATGTTCAAACATTGTCTTGGAATAAAAATACGAAGTACCACTTGGCGCACCAAGTAGAGTCCATTTGGAACAATTTGTCCAAATAAGTCATTCATTCGGAGAATGAAGCAACCCACTGTTTGAGGCCCTATAGGTTTATAAGTCTTTCCACATAAGACTGCCGGTGCCGTCCAATTAACAAAAAAGCGTAAACAAAAGTAAATCAACACGAAAAACCGGAAGTTCATTTGAGTGCTGAAGTTATTCATTTCTCTTCTATGTATCTGTTTACGTAATTGATGGTTCGATACCGCTTTTTATAAAACGAGACGCTCATGTAGTAACGTTCTCTTTCCATGATGTTGATCTGGGTACCGTACATTTCCTCCCATTAGGAGCCAGGTCAGTGGAGCTGAACGTCGTCCTGACCTGCTAACAAAGCACAAAACGAGTCCGGGGATATAATAAGCTTTGCTTTTTACCCTTGCAACGTAACAAGAAATGAAGACACGTAGGCTTTACACTACTGACGGCCAGGCTTCTGAAGTTAACTGCTTGGTTTAATTCCCTGGTGCTATTTTACTCCATCTAAGGACTTTATTAAAGCTGCATTACATTGTGCGTGATTTCAAACGGCCAAAGGGTTTTTAGAGGTCCTCGGTAATATGCCGCTTGTTGGTATTCCTGAATTGCTGCTGGATGCATGACATTCTCCTCTCCACTATGTGATCTAATTGAGATCGGCAACAAAGTGCATCTCTTATACATATGAAGGCTTATCGTTTACCTTTTCTGCCCTTCCTAAAGCCACTCTTCCATTAAGTTGGTAGCCCATTTTGCCAGATTCTTTGGTGAGGTGCAGCTATATCTTTTTTGTTAAAAGATTTTTCTTAGCTGGCCCCTGACGAAGATCCAATCAGGTATTTAATTATTCGACTTCTCACTCAGTGAAAACGACAAATTTCAGTGGTGGACGTTCGTCCATCCTTGAAATATAGCCGTTGTATTTGTGGTGCAGCGATTATCCATGGTGGCTCCAGGTTTTTGTTTCTTCCAATCTAATTCTCCCTATGTATATCTAAGTTCTTGTTATGAACAGGTTGGGGGCTAATAGTGCTAGGTTGAATCTCCAGCGAGTAGCCTGTGTAGCGTGTTGAACCGTTCCACCCGCGTGCAACGACTCCAGTAACTGATGCTCTATGGTGCATTCCGAGGTTAGTTCTTAGGCCTAATCAATCTTGGGTTTTAAATCCCCCAGATCAAACCCGCCAGTCGTTTTCCGAGTGTAGATGAAAAGTGACTCACCGCCCCATCATCAAACTAATAAACTTCACAATTCCTATAAAGCTCATCAAATCCTCAAAGGGCCGCGTGGCTTAAAGTGATGCAAAACTCAAGAAAGAACATGATTACTTTACAAAGTATACGGTACACTTCACGAGTTAGAAATCATGTGCACAGCAGCCATGCATTTCGCAGTGGGCTTCAGTCACTATCCAGCCGGTAGTAGTAAAAACAGAACGGAAGTCTGCGTAAAATGAATGGCTGATGAAAGAAAATAAATAGAATGTTCCCATGTATTGGTATATTTCTGAAATGTTTCGAGAGGCATGCTTGGTTGCATGATTGGTTGTTACACGCGCATTACCTGTCTTGCGTTAGAAGCACAAGGAAGAAATTTTGCACGCTTCATTGTGTCCAAGAAATATTTGCCTGAGCATGACAGCCACAAATCAATTCAAACGAGTGATAAATCT
This sequence comes from Fasciolopsis buskii, assembly GCA_008360955.1. NCBI lineage: Eukaryota > Metazoa > Platyhelminthes > Trematoda > Plagiorchiida > Fasciolidae > Fasciolopsis > Fasciolopsis buskii. The sequence goes on along the minus strand of LUCM01007219.1, from coordinate 88,075 downwards.
ACAGTCGACCAACGTTAGCGATAAAGCGAAATGGAATTTTTAATAAAATGCTGCCTTTTATTCAGGTTTGCTCGCAACCCCTCCGAAGGTCTGCGAAGTAAACGGAGTCAGATAGCGCAGGGACGAAATAGTGAAAGGTGATCGTATCGCTCAGAAAGCAAGTCACGATTAGATTTCGCGTAATTATTAGGGAGTTCACAATGAAAAATAATGATAATAATGATAACAATAATAATATCACTCTAACTTTATCGAATTGCGAGAGGCATGCGCAAGGCCAGATCAAATTTTTACAAGGATGATGCACAGGACATGTAGATGATAGAATCCGAATGGGATAAGCGGTTGGGAGCAATATGGAGCTATTGGCGAAGCTCACTGGAAAGTGAAATGACGTGCTGCAAAGCAATGGGGAAATACAAGTATGCCAACGAAAAGCAAAATGATAGAAAACTTAACTTTCAGGACTAGAATGAGTTGCCTGGGGCTGTTTGCAAGCAGCGGATTACGAGTCATTTCGTGTTTAAGTGCACTAAATATGCCCATTGCTGGCGCAGAACATGGACGGAGCCCAACGGTGGATATCGATATAAGGCAAGAGACACCAAACGACGGGAGCGTTACTTAATGGACGGAAACGTGAAGCTCGAGAGAAGACAAGCAGTGATAATGCGGTAATTGAATGGAAGTTGTGAAAACTAGGCGAAAGGTCAGGGAAATTGGATGAGACACGTAGTTGACAACAAATGGCCAAAAAGTGCTGAGAGCGGAGGAAGATTGTCTCAAACTATCTGATTTCAGGAAACGAACTTACAATTTGAAATCGTCTAGAATCTTTTTCATTTCGAATGTTGAGCCCAGTCAGAGCAAGTCACCATTGCAATCGCAAGTAAAAGTTATACAGTTGCAGACCGTTTGCTGGCTTCCACCTCTAGATTCAGTCTAGCCCTGGAAAATATATCTTGGAGCCTTTATTTGAAATGATGTCTTTGGGCGATTCTGTCGTACTTCGCAGTTACTACCATAAGCATGGCAACCCTAATTCACCACCTCTATGCATTTTAAAGCATACTTATTCTGGTGCCTTTAATTCATTTTCAACCCATTCGGCTGCGTGGAGTTTACTTTGTCTAAACGCAAACTCTTAGAACACAGCATTTGCTACTTATTTCTCCCACGTTCAGGATTTGCGTAGAACACATTACTCCTCCTGCCGACAAGTTGACCGCTCAAAGGAAAGGTCCGTCAACTGCTTAGCCTTAATTCCCGAGACTCTCTCAGGTTTTCCCTATGACTGCAGAAAACCCACCCCCGACATGTCGAAAAACCCCATCTATTCAAGCGATGATTCCGTTAACCACCTGTACAAATCAGTTACGCAACAGCAACCAGTGCCCGTCTCTTTCACACGATGATTTCCACCTCCAGTTGTTTATATTTTCATTTAGATCCGTGACGTTCGCAATGAATATTGGTTCAATGAATTTTTCTTGGGTTTTTGCTCATTCACCTTTTTAACCTGCGCGTATGAACTGTGGCACTTCAGCTTTCGAAACCTGGAGTCTTGCCCCGGGGCCCCACTGCTTCTGAGTCTTTCACTTTTTCGTTTATTTTTGGTGACAGTAACATCACATCGGTCCCGCAGTATCCCATGAACTTGACTTCTGATGCGACGCAATGGTCAAAAACTCGCTGCAAATATTTGTGCGTTTCGAGTACTTAAAAGCGCATTTTCCTGTTCCTAAGCATATTTCGTGCTGCCGGAGCAGATATTACTTGCAGTGGATTCCAATTTCCAAATCTGTAGCATCGCAATTAACCGTGAGCCGCTGCACAGTTGAACATTTTGTCCCGCTGCGTTCGTAAATTTGCTTCTCTATATAGATGTTCATTCATCCATATCCAGAACACAGCACTGAGAAGATAAACCGAAACATTAGGGCTTTGTGTCTATTTCTCAAGGTTGACCACACCCCACCGACGAAAATCCACCGATGAAATCTCCTGTGGTTCTTAAACTGGTTTATCATACATTCACGCTCCTAACGACTCAAATTAGATTCTAGTGTTTTCACATTATCGCGAGTCAAGCAACTTTTGTTGCCCAAATTTTACCCTTGTCCGTTTTCCCCACCAGGTGTCTTTCTTTTCAAAGTCCTTTTTCTACTATGCTTTAAGGGCTCATTTTCCAGTACTTTTTCATATTTTTCACGTGCTGGTTCTTTGTCCAGCACCGCTAAACATCGTTATCCAGCAAAGTAAGACATCCGGATAGCAGCCATTGGGGATAGGTAGTGCAGGTGCCTGTACTAAAGGTGTGAAAGGTGAAATTCAACGCTGTCGATGCCCTTTCCGATACCACCAGACTTGATCGGGGACAGGAAAATGTTTCCAACTGCACTAGAAGCTTCGGTATTTAAGATAGATTTGCGACCGCTGAGTTGCATTAGCAAACTATTGCTTCTGAATCGTTCGGACCCGACTCAATGCCACGGCCATTGCGATTAAACCCATGGGTAAAGGTCCCAGAATCAACTTTGGACATGAATCAAAGCCCTAGATCTAAAATTCTGAGACCGCATAATTCAAAATTTCAGAGAGAAAAGAAATGAAGCCTGATATGGCAGAAAACCGGAAATCGGGACAGATCACTACGAAGATTTCATAGCTCAAAAGGAAAGATCCAGACAACTAGGGGCAGAGGTCCATCGCATGAGTAAAGCAGGGACATCTGCGTGAAAACAGAAGAGTGATACTGCAAAACTGCTTCGAGCTTGTGGGAAAACAACGACGAAGCCCGAAATAGGGAGATGGGCAAAGTCTCGCTGACATATTTTGGTTGGCTGGCTGCTTCCAGAAGCACTGGCAAACAAATAACACCGGGCAGGCCTGTAGCGAGGGCTACGAACAGAACAGCCCAGTCCTCTCCAGGTATAGTTTCATGGTAGGCAATGGTTGGACCTTCCGTTGTATCGGCCAGGCACAGTGATGGAAAAATCAAATGGGGGCTCACGAGTCGTACCAGGTAGTCCGACATGAATAGAGGCAACCCTCAAGCTTTGATAGCGCCAAGGAGAATTTAAAAAACTTGGATGCAAAAGCCCGAAACTGGTGCTTCCCAAGATCGATCACGCTGCTGAAATCCAGTTCACTGTAGCGCTGACGGGAGAAGCGCCACGGGATAAATTCACCCCGGAAACAAGGGTCAATAAATCCACGGCAAACGGGAAGTCGACGAGTCCAGAGCTCAATATAGAGAGCAAAGCAGAAACTTCCATAAATGTACGCTTTGAAGCAGTGGCCAAAACATAGGGCAGATAATTGTAATTCGTGCATGGCGGTGAAACAACTAAGGCTGTTTGCGATTGTCTCCCGGCGTAAAGCAACCAGGGGTAAAAGGTAGGTAGCAGTTTTGGCTAGCCCTCCGCTAAACAGAAAAGCAGCGGTAGTTCCAGCAGACAAGTGGGTATATCGGGGCTATTTGGATTTTTGGCGGACTTGTAGCTGAATTGGACGGCTCCTCCATGGTGCCTCCTGGGAATCTGGAATAAAAATTCGTCAGAGCCACATCCAAGACAAAACTCAAATGTCCCGTCGGACTGTTTCCGAGGTCAGCGCAGTAAGCCGCGTATATATGAGCAAGGAACGCTTCTAAGGGGGTAACGGATACGACATAGAAACGCCTGTAACGTTCCACACAAATTGGTTGAACTAGCTACCTGGGCCATAAAGTTTGCTGCAGTCGCGTTTACGGAAACCTGTTTTTAAAGTAATCCCGAGAAAGTGCATGTGAGTGACCAGTTAAAGGACAAATAGAAGAGAGGGCTGCAGGCAAACAGGTGCAGCAGCCATGCGTGTGCACCGGTAAATTGGCAGGCGCCGCTCGCAACGCAATCCGCGAGCAACCTCATGCATCTTTAGGCTTCCGAGTAACCCGATATGTAATTTGTATATGCAGACTATCAAACATGAGCATTGAGGAGGACACCGAACGTCTGAGTCCGACAAGCGGTATTAGGCCGAACTAAAAAATTTATAGTATTAAGGACTTCAATTTTCCGGACTTAACGGAGAACAGAATTGTCTCGAGGAGGATTCCAGGAGAGAGGGCCATACAAAAGTGTTTTTGCATGGTCTGACTCAGCATGTAGGACAGAGTACTTGGCATAGGTTAAGGTAACGACCCTTGCTGCTGGATCTCGTGATCTCCAGGTGTCCAGAGGATATAAGAAAATTACCAATTCAGATATCTCAGGCAAAAGTGGCCGTGTGGTAATTGTGCTTGCGCTTTTGTTGCCGAACAAATCGCCAGGCGGTGCCCCTGTTAGCTATTGTAGAAGGGCCGGGATTGATGAAGTGAAACGGGGTGAAGCATTGACACCCTGGTTACCAGAACAAGGGGGCTGTGTCGTGGGAAAAAGTTGGGCAGTCACTAGAACTGATCGGGTCGAAGGAGGAGTCTGTCTCCCTTAATGTTATTAAAAGCAGTCGTTGGTCAACATGGTGGGGTCCAGAAATGAGCCGAACAATAAGAACGCAAGGAATAGGCTGGGAAACTTTCTGAGTGTTGTTGCTGGCTGCATGACCTGTGATACACCGCAACTCACATAAATTACCATCTCTGTACCTTATTAGTCATACCAGCAGTTTGGGCAAATGTAGAATCTCTTCATTTATCAGAAAAATTCGCTTAGCCTTTGGCTTGCTTTGTGCCAAGCCATTTTGCCAGTAATTTGTCCGAGCCTATATTTTGAGACTTCCACCTCTGATCTGAACTAAATGCACGCACTGTAACCCCACAAAACGTAAATTTCCTTGTTTGGCTTATTTGTCCTAAGGAGCAGATATTCTTGCTGGTCTGGTTACTTACTTTTTTACCGCACACCTTTTTACCCCTCCGCCACTATCTTGCTGGTCATTCGCATCGTGAGACTAGGGCCGTTTTGCTTTTGCTCCAGCATCGTGGTTCTTTACTGCAGCTCGTCCTATTTGACGGCACTCCACGCTAGCGCGGTATGCCCAGACTGATAGCTTATATTTAGGCCCATTCTGTTCCACCTTATATAAGGTTATTTCTTTCCGATATTTTCAAGAATTTTTTACCGGATACAGTTAACGCTATCATCAAGCACCGTATCAAATTTAGACTTGCCACGCCCACATTACCTAATTATTAGACAAAGTTTCCGGAACCAAACAGAAAAATTCACGCCGAGTGAATATCCATTGACTGTGATATAAATCCAAATTATGTTAATGGGCATAATTAGTTTGTTCTGAAGTCCAGCCTAATACTCACTGAAGCAAATCGCTTATTCCACACGGAAAACAAATCACAATTGGTTTTTAAGTTTCTCTTCTATTCCTGTTACCTACTGCAGCGCAATCTAAAATGTCTTTAAAGAAAGTTGTCGTCAATCGTCGCCAGTTGTCCAGTGGTTTATACAAGAAAACGGACCACCCGGCAGTTGAAAACGAATTTTAATAACGTTCGCTTCATATTGAAAGCACCCCATGTTCTGTAACCCTCGTAAACCTATACCAAGTGGCGTACAATAAACTGTCAAATTCAGCAGAAGACAACAGACCTACAGAAGAGAGTTCAATCACTGGAGGGCACAATTTTGCGTCCTTCTTCGTTAGTCAACGTCATGCAGTCTTCAGGCCAATCCACCCCTCAAAGCTTGGGATCCACATAACGTTTTTCGGACCCAATCACCGCTGGAGTCAAAAATGTAGAGCAGCAGGTCAAAGCGCTGTCGTGTTTAATATTCCCGATCGCCTGCTCCTGGAACTGGTGAACTTATGCATACTTAACGCCTGCGTCAATGTTCATCACAAGTGCACTGCACCAGATTGAGGAAAAATTCGTAACGCTATGATTGCACCTTTGGCAATTTTCAGATGAATCTACGGCTAATTGGACAACTGTCAAATGTTTGCCAAATACACAAATTTACAAAAACTAAAATATCCACCGACGAAACTCTCCTGCAAAGGGCAATTTCTCGCGGATCGAAAATAAATCCTGCGGTACCCATGTGTCTGCAGCTCCTAAACATTCCCACTCCCCTAATCTCGGACCCCATCAGAGGTTCAAAAGCATCTCTGCCTGAGCCCCAACAGCACAGTCGCTTGTGGTAGATTTGGACATTACAGTTTCACTCTCTCCTAACCAATCAATGAGTAAGAGACCCCACCTGCCGTTACCTTAAGGAACCTCCAACAAGGGGTCTGGCGACTAATTCTTTCCCCCAAGGTTAACCCTTATACGCCAGCTGACTCATCGAAAAAGTCATGCCAGCAGCCTTCCTAATCACTGTCACCTCTCATATCAACAACAACTAGAGTCACAACTCCTACTACCCCCAATACGAATAGTTCCATCTCCCCAATTTCCGTGGACGTGAAATCCATCACGCCTACCCAAACTAGACCTGCTTCTGTACTATCCCAGAGCCCACCTTCTTACGCAAACCATCTTAATATTCCACTTTGTATGGCTGACTTAGAGCCACTGTCCAAATATTCATATGAGGACCCTAATGAGGCCTCCAAGACTCTATCACTCACCTTATACTAACTATCCGGGAGTAGAGCTTCTACCCCCTCTCGGAATCCCATCAGCACTGTTGTGGTAAACAGCACTGTAGCTCATAAGTTCACATGCACCACTTTGTACTGGCTTCCTCTTGCTCCTTCCCAAAATTCTTCTAACAAATCCATACAAAACAGACTCACGAATTGACAGCATTTTTATTGGCATCTGATATAAACTGACGTTCACAATGCATATTGACACCCGAAAACTGCTGAAGACAGCGTTTTTCATCAACCTCTATTCTCATCTGCGGAATTTGGCAATAGACCGAGGCTGCTGGCAACAGTTCTTCACACGAGTCCACGAGACGTTGCCTCATTTGACTCCGGTTTTCCTTCTTCTTTTCCAATACCACCTTCACCTCTTGACCAAGCCGAAATTTGTGGACTCAAAATTGCTTGGAACAAATCTCATGTATTAGTATTACGATCGCACAGTTCCCATCGACTGTCGCCGCTTTCCTTGCTTAACGGACTGTGCCTTCAGATATTTTGAGTTTTATACTGCCTTTTTGATATCCAGTTTGGTTTTCGCTCATCTCCATTCCGTTATCACATCCATAATGATACTCATCCCCACCATGTAACTCCCTTGATTATCGAGTACCCCGACCAACAGGCGGCGACAGCCATTGCCCCCAGCTATATTTTGCGCCCGCGATACACACCTTTGCTAAATTCAAACAATACAACTCGCAGTGCAGGACTGGAAATCAGCCACAGAAAAATCTTTGCGAACCATTATCTAGCTTTTAGTTAAAGCCCCGTGCCCGGGAAATCACATTGACTGTTATGACTTTGTGAGCGAAACCACATTGCATTGCATGTCTGGTTTCCGTTTCCCGTGTCTTCACCGTGCCTTCTTGGCCCAATTTTGATTTTATCTTGCGCATGACTCTCGTATGTTCAGAAATATACAAAAACAAGCGAATCTTCCAAATCACTAGAGGTCGCTCTCGCCCTCTGTCATTTTGACTTATATATTTTCCGTATTTCCTGTGCATCATCTTTGTAAAAGATTGATCTCGCCTTGCGCATGCATCTCGCAAATCGACAAATATGCATTATTATTATTATTAATCCGACGAAGGCTATGGACCGTCAACCGAGTGCCTTATTACCCACTGCCTATGTGCCTAACTCCCCACATTGCTCCTGAATCCCCATTAGAAAACTAATTACCAACGCCTACCGACTTCAAATTCTATCTTCAGATTTTACCGCCGTATCATTCATCCACTATGGCGTTCTAATAACCCTCCAGCGACCGGCTTCTCAAAATCCACTTTGAATCCCTGCTCCTTGTCCCCCATAACTGTTGACCGACGCTTTACAGATACTGTCACTATCTACGCGAACCAGTCATATCCGTTTACTAGTTAATGGAGGGGAAATGGAACAGAGCCGATTATTTCTCTCAGAGCGCTCTCTCACCCATCCCAGGCAGCTCTCATGCTCCCACCCTCATGGGCTCCTAGCTAACCTTGGCTCCCCAACCGTTCCTCAGTTCCTATTGCCTACACGAACTTTATCCATACATACTGTCACCCGCTCCCACGATTAAAAACTCTTCAAAAGGCTGCTTCTTTCCCAGAAATGGCGATTTTCCCCATAGCAACCATATTTTCTCGGGGGCCTAGCGTTCCTCAACCATTAAATGCATCGGATAGCCCACGTCAAATCTTCCTATCACAACCGCTGCAATGACCCAATTGTATAGTTTATAGCGCCGCTTCATTTTACTCCACCATCCTTGAAAGCCGATTAGGAAATATATTGCTGCCACTGCTGCCCACGACAACAAGTTCACCTGAGGCTGAACGTAATGACGACGGATCAAATTACCCTGGTACACTATTCACCGACGTACAATCACCCTGCCCTTGGCCGACACACTGTCACTCAAACAATGCAACACCTTCCCAAATGAGGGAGGCTACAAGTGAGAAGCAGAACCAGTCGAAAAAATTGGTCGAAAGTAAAAATGACCCCCCCGGTTGTCAGATTTTCTACTGCATACTCGCCGCACACTGGGGCAAGTGTCATCTCTCCGTCTATAAGTGCTCTCCTCAACCTACGTCTTCTAACTGATCACCGGGATTTGGCTCAGTGATGACACTTCAGATATTGAAACTGCCATCCTTGGATACCAATTATTCAGAAAAGTCGTCCATTTCAGCTCGGGGGTGGCTGTCTCCTGCATGTCTGGAATTTGACATCAGTCTTATTGTGCCACGACCCCTCATAGCAAACACCTGATGGGATTCGTATACCTCCCGTTAGGCCCGTTCCGGAACTATTTCTTACTCTTTACTGACTGATCAACCTTTGCAGCTCGTAACCAATTGCTTCTTTTTTCGCGACTGTTCAGCAAGGAGGATGGATACAGCGCGCAGCCGACCCGACAAGAAACCACAGCATCTTGCATCTATTTTTTACAAATGGAAAAACGTATGTCCGCACATCCCTTAAAGGTAGTTTCTCTGGATGCAACCAGCTGCCAGCCAGCTGAGCGTTCTCACTGCCTTTAAAAAGTAGCATCCAATCACCGTCCCAAACACAGAAAAGGCGCCCGACCTGACACAACCAATTATAGACCGATGAACCATATCCCACTGTTTCTAGAATCACAGGGCTTTCGAGTAAAAAGTAGCTCACGATATATCCTAGGGACCAAAAACTTGTCAACACTGGTCAACATGGTTTTATCCAAAAGAGATCCCGCGTTAAGTGTATGAATGACTGCCTAAATACAACCACAGCGGCTGCTAATTCCAGAGCGTCGATGATGGCATTTAATTTGGATATGACAAGGGCATTGATGAACTGTTCCACCGCAGGCCCATGAACAAGGTCAAATTCCATGAGATCCCCGACCCTATACACCAGTGGTTCATGCTGCCTTTCATCCTGAAATCAAGGGATAAATGTAAAGGGTTTTATTTCCCATCCCAGGCCAGTAACTAGTGGCGTAATCCAAGGCATTTTACTAGGCCCCTGTAATCTTTCGTGTGCATAAATAATATCTCCAGCTAGCCAGAAACATTATTCTTTTCCTATAAGCCTATGACAAAAATATTTACACATTTCAGCCTGAGGCTATAGGCCCTATTGCCCTCTAAATAAACTAGGATTAAATGTTGCCAGGCACTTGGGCTAACAAATGGATGACAAAGTTCTCAAGAGTAAGTAGCTATGCCCTGTGTTACAGGTGTACCCCATACATATGGAGGCTAAAAATTGGTAGTCAACCCATTTCCATTAGCAACAAGATTTGAGGCTTGGGTTCAAACTGCTGCAGCTTCCCCTTTTTGAAGCACGCACTTACTCAAGTTGCAGAGGCTCATGAAGCAGTCGGGTTGCTACATCGGACATTTAAGCTGAACCAGAGTAATGTGAACCTCCTCAAAACACACGTCAGACCCATTCTAGAGTACTGTTTCCTGACCTGCTCCAGCATGGGAATCCGATCGGGAACGTTCAGCATACATTATGCAGGCGGCCAGTGGGTACTTAACCAAACCTACTTCATAGCAAACAACGAACAATATTGAATCTCGAACCTCTGTGGCTTCCTCGTGCGAAAGCAAAATTAATATTCTTTAATAGTCTAATCAATGGTAAAAGTTGCATTTCAGCCCCTCAGATCAGAAATCAAACTACATATTCGCTTCGAAACACCCTCGTCGTCTTGACTAACATAGCAGAAACAGACATTAGGGCAAACATTTTATTGTTAAATATTCACCCTCGTGGTATTCGTCGCCCCAAAGTTTGCATCTCCTATCGCCGTTTACCGCTGCCCCCAAAAACGGAAGTCCGAAGATTGTTGACCGTACCAACCCTTAGTCGTATATACGACCCTTATCTCCCAGAGACTCGGGCGCACGATGTTGGTTTATGGTTTTGGTAATCACTGCAATAAGTTCCCTGAAGCTTAAATCCCAGTCCAAGAAACATTATGAAGGTCCGCGATGACAGAAAGGGGCTGGGTTGCATAACAGGTGTTACCGCTGTAAAGATTTTAATTATTGGTCGTCTCATCCCAGGACCATCTCCTCATAGATTCCCCCACTCGTTACTTGTTCTGGCAACATAAAATATTCTACCTCTATGCAGGATATACTGAAACTAATTTCGCTCTTCGCAGTCATTTAATCCGACGACGCATTTGAGGTTTCTTTCGCCTTTCCTATCTACCCCTCTCGATCCTCACTTCCCGAATACTCGAATCTAATCACTTCCTACCACGAGTAGCCAGCCTAGTTTCACTTAAAAATATTCGCATCACACAGACTACCCTGCGCAACAAGTCAGCCTGCATTATCGTGTTCCAATTGGCACTCGCTAGTAAAAGCAAGGTACGGCGTTGACGATGACGGAGTCATAAGTACAGGTCTGCGCACCACAAAATGAAACCCATAATCCATGTGTTTGATAGTCCCCGCTTTGGTCTTCATTAGTTGGTACATCAGAAACCCTATATGACCGCCGCACGCTTGCCTCAGAATCTCCGAAAGTGGAAATAAAGGGCCCACACCCAGCAATTGCGGAAAAATATAACGGAAATTAGGGTCGGGCAGAGAAAATATGTAGAGCGCCTATATGGGGTCAACCATTTCTCTGTTAGAAAAAAAGTGATTCCGTCAGGTTCAGTTTCATCCCAGCGTATAAATCAAACTTGGGCTTCGAAGGAATGGGCCACCTTCAACAATGGATATGTGCGCCAACAGCTCAAACCTGACTCTGCGAAAGAGGAAATCCTACACTGCTCTTTTTCGGTTGATGTGCATGTGCTTGAGTTGTGGAGATGCTTTGCGAAATCTGGCAACAGACCAGTACTCCTGGCAGCTGTTCTCAACACAAGTCAACCAGATGTTGTATCATTTTATTCCGTTTCCCCTTCTCCTTTTCCAAACTCCCTCCATCACTGGACCTAGCTGGGATTTATGAAGTCAAAATTTTCAGAAACAAACATCATGGATTTGTCATACGATTACACAGTTTCTACTCCATCTCAGCCACCGTCTTCTTTGCCCAACGGAGTGCGCCTCCAAATTTTTCACGTTTTACACTGCTGGTGTCCGTTCCGTATACTGCTCACCAGACTATGCATTCCGTGATAAACTGCTTCGAAATTATTCGTCCCCTGATTTATTGCATTTTTTCTTGCTACGCGGTATCCATTCTAACGAATCCAACTCGTGCTTATTCCCGACATTCGGAAACCTACCACCTTGGTGGACTTTCCGGTAACGTTACCAATCCATTTCAGTTTGCTGCGTGTATATGACGGCCTATGAGATGCACTACAACGACACCGAGCGATACGGACGAGAAGTCCCGTTGGACTCAAATACCCTGCGTGGAAATTTGTCATTGTTTATTCCCTTACCAAACATATGACCTGAGGTATGTATTATTAACTATTGTATAGGCCCCACAACGGTTGCACGTGAGCGCCTGATTTTTCTTTTTCCCTCTTTTGCCACCATAGTCGCACGTCAGGATCATGCGCACTACATGCTGTTGGCACCGCTCAAGAAATAAAATATAACTAGTCATTAGCGCTAATATGCTTTCACCCAAGTGTTCCAATCAAATTTGAAACGCTTCGTCTAACTGTGGGTTACGGTCGGCGGTTACTGTAGTGGGGGAACCAAATATGCATGCCCAACATGCGAAGAAGGCTTTCGCGGCCTTTTGTGGCGTACGTCGGGGAATTAGTATGGCCCGTGACCATAGAGTAAAGTGGTCTACACACGTCAGTATGGCCGTGAGACCGCGGATGGGCGCTTACAAGCTCAACGTGGAGGTGGTGGAAATGTGTTCCGGGTTCGGGAGAGCTAACTAATGAAGATTATAGAATGTATGCTAACTTTCACTCTGGCATTAGAGCAGACGCGAGACCACTGCTGCACATCACGCTCGACGGTGAACCATAAAAAACGCTCTGTCACTTGTCCCACCGAAGCAGTTACCCTCGGGTGGGAGAGGTCGAGTAACGCATAGCGGTGAGCCGCTGGCTCCACCGGCCTTGAACGAACTTGCGATACGTTGAAAATGATTGTATTCTGCGACTCTGTGAAAGTACTACCGGTAAGTTTAATGAGCTGTCTCGTCGAAGTTTGTTGAAACCAGAATCCATCACTTGGGCTTTTGTTATCGTATCGAGATCAGTGTTCGGTATAGGAGGCAAACGAGGCTGGCGAATGCGAGATGCACCAGCGGCGGAGCATTCGGCTCTGGAGACACGTCATATGTCTACAGTGAACGGTAAAAAATCCAGTTGGCGGATCTCGCGTGGCGCGCACGGGTCGGAGGCTTAATACAGCACGCATACCAGCGGTTTGTGATCTGTGAACACCATGTATGGGCAACCTTCTAATGCGTGCATGAACTGTCGAACAGCTAGACAGACGGCTAGCAACTCCCTACCAAACGTGTTATATCTTAGCATTTCCGGCTGCAGCTGTTTGGAGTAGAATGCTGAAGGCTTCTAAAAACCGCCGGTATATCGTTGAAGTACAGCCCCGACTGCAGTTTTTGAGGCGTCGCCTATCAGAGGTGTGATTGCTGCCAGATCGGGATGTGCGAATAGTGCTATTTTGTTGATGGCGTGCTCAGTGGAAATGAATGCCTCGGATAACGAGAACTTACACTGAACTCCCGTAACAGATATGTATAGGGGGGTAATTGCTTCTACAAAATTGGGAATAAAACGGCGATAGAAGTTCATTAGGCCGAAAAATTGCCGTAACCGCCGATAATGATGAGGTTCTTGGTAGTCCTGAATAGCAATGACCTTATCTGGCAAGGGAGATATACCACAGGACCAGAGATACGCCCTAAGAATGTGACGCTGAGTTTTTCAAGCTCACATTTTGATGGGTTAATCATTACGCCATGTTTGTTCAGGCGATCAAAAAGAGCCCGTAGGTCAGCAGAGTGTCGCTCCTTCGAGTTTCTAGCCGCTAGGATATCGTCTAGGTACACATACATGTTTTTTAACCCGCGTGTTACCTCATGCGTAAACTTTTGGAAGGCTTGAGCTGCATTGCTGGGCCCCAAGGGCATCCTCACAAACTGGACCAGTCCGATAGGTGTTTCCACCGCCGTTTTTGGTATGTTTTTCTCTTCTACGGGGATCTGATTTTATGGTAGAATTAAGTCAATGCAGATGAAGATCCTGCAACTGTAGGGCAACGAAGTGAGTTCCTGGATGTGGGGAATCGGGTATCTATCGGGAACGGTGACCTTGTTTACCACACTGTGGCCCCCACATGAAAACCAGTCGCCATTGGGCTTAGGGACCATGTGAGGCGGAGAGTCCCATGGGCTACTTGAGGGTCGGATGATGCCTGGTTCCAACATTTGGTCTAATTCCGCCTTGGCCAGGTGGAATTTTTCAGGAGCTAGGTGACGAGGCCGACTGAATGTTGGGGATCCTGTGGCCCTTATGCAGGGGGTTATCTTAGTATTGACGGCGGGAAGTGGGCCGGCGTCTCGCACTATGCCCGGGTAGTCACGAAGTGGCCCGTTGTATGGCTGTTTGATCCGCAGTTTAGCGTACCGAGGCGTAGCTCGATTGACGACGGCGTGCGAGCCGGCCACGGTCCGCGACGTTTGACGGTGTACTAATTTTCTGTGCTGTGTCGACTAGCAGGTCGAAATGCTGGAGGATTTCTATGCTAATAACGGGATACGGAACGTCTGCGACGATGAATACCTAAAGAATTGCACGATGCAGGCCTAGATCGACGGTGGGGAACGATGTCCGTATCTGTAGATATCGGTGCTGTTCGCAGCCCGTGGCGTTTCAGCTTGCGCAGCAGTCAGATAATTCGGATCACGAGGGATTACACTAACTTCGGCACCTTTATCCATCAGGAATATTTTGTCAGTCGTCAAGTCTGTGACGTTAGAGAGGCGATAAACAGTAGACAGCCCGGTGTCGTGTGCCGCGACCAGAACCGGGAACTTCGATTCCCTGTTTCTTAATTGGGAATGTGCCCCCGGGGTTACATCCTTTTGTCACACCACCGAAGCGGTTATGGTACTTACAGTAACCTTCCGCGGATGGCAGGAAGGTTCGCTTGGGAAAGGGGCTACTGCGCCTGTCGCGATGCGGGCTGAACCGTTATCGTCACCGGTCTCTATCGTCTGAGAGCCGCTGCAGCGATGCGTCGATTCTCGTCAAAATGGTTGTTGATTAGTCCTGCTTAGATAGAGATGCCGCTATGGGCGATGAAAGAGTATTCATTGTTGAGACACCCGGGCTATAGCGTGACACAACGTCGCCGGCAATTTCGGCCGTCGCTTCTAGTGAATATGGGCTGGCAGAACTAAGCAAGGAAGGTAGATTTGGTAGATCCTTTGAAGCCACAGCTCTCCTAGCATCGGGTAGTTGCTGAATGTTGCACCTCTGAGACGCGGCATCTCCCAGAACAGTTCGGAGGGCTTTTATTTCCGGGCTCGATCCGTTGAAGCAGTTGTTGGATGCATTGATCTTCCGCATGGGTGGTCCGAGATATAACCTCTTCCAACGCGTCGTAACTACGCGAAGATACGATGACTTCCCTGACCTGAATTGTTACATCTGGATGGAGGCAGCCAGCTACCCATCTAAAACCGCTGGCGTCGCTAGTTATTGTGTAATTGTCGAAATCTAATTCAATTAAAGTAAACCAGAGTTGAGGATCGGACGGCATGGACGACAGTATGTGGAGAGCTATCGAACCTGCTGTTGGGTCTGGTGACGGCTTTAGCTCCATGGACACAACACCGTATTTTTAAAGAAAAAAAGTAGCGTGAACAAAACTTTCCGAAAAATACCGATAGAAAACCTCAGCCAGTAAGAATCAAAACGCAAAATCAATTCGCGAACACGGTAAAAAAACAAAAGTGACATTTAACTTTAAAAAGGGCTAATCGGGCGTTAGCAAAGAGGAATATTGAATCGGGCGACCAGATAATCACGTTGGGCTCCCCAATTTTAAAGCGGATTGTCCTACCGCGAATCCCGTATTACTTTTGCCTGCCCTTATCCAATGTGTCCACCTGTTCGTCACTTTTACTTGGCTGGTTACGATTGCAATACTGGCAACCCTGACATTTGACCGGTACAAGGAAAAGACAGTCGGAAGTGGTTGCAAGTTGAGTATATTTTGACAACAGCGTGCCAGAGAAGCGTGCGTGAGTAACGCGCCAATGACGACCGCGTTTGACGGTCAACGTTTGGTTAAACAAGCTGTCCGAAGGAACAAATCCATGTTCTACTATAAGTCTCAAACAAGAAAATAAAGCCTAACTACTGGATCTGGTACCGCACCCGATACATATCCTTTAAAAAAATAACATAAGCATCGTTGGAAGCTACGGAGACCAGCCGATAAGACGCCAACCTAAAAGCTCGAGAGGCTGTAAGCCAAATTTTCCTGTCGTGCACGAGGCAATGGACTGAACTAAAAGCATCTTCACCGCTGATCCCCAAAGACTGGTCTCCTGTCGTCTTGGTCGCTAAGAAGTGGCATTTGGCCATACGGAACAATGAACCAAAAGTTGAAAAAGCGTAAAATTTAACCCAACAGAAATGGGGCTGCTCGCAAAAAGACACTTGGAGAATAAGACGGGCACGTGCAAAACTTGGCAACAAAAATAGCCAAGTTAAAAGTAGTGTGTAGAAGACCTTTTCAAGGGGAAAATTATTTCGTTTCACTGGTATACGAGGTAGCATGTTTACGAACCCAGCATGAAATATTTAAACCGGACTGACGTGGTTTTGTACCTTCTGTTCCTGGCCGAAAGGCCCACTGAGCTTTAGCTCACACGGGTTTTCCGTTTTTTGTCTATTGCAGATCGTGATGTGAGTGAATCCAATTGAGGAGAACTGCCCTGGGGTCAGAGTTTTACGGTTCCGTGGCGGCCTCCAATCTGCATGCTACGCCTGTAGGAGACTTCAGGCGAGCTAACAGAACTAACAATGGTGCGGCGCAAGCTTTGATTCGGCCCGACGTCACAATTTTTCCGATGTTGCTGACTCGTTAATTCGCAATGGCATTCCAGAACCCACTTGAGTAAGTCACCTGTTGTTTTTGTTATTTTTAGATATCACAATAACTACAACTATGTTAATCATCGACCGGATCCGTACGACCCAGAATCAGTGAGGTCACAATTTTCCAACTATGAACACTATAATTATTCAAAAGAAACCGGTCTTCAGTCTACCGAACATGGGATTGTTGGACCAATGGAAAAGAGTGCACGTGATGATCCTAGTCTTTCATTTGTTCAGGGTGTCCAGGACAACTCTCAACCAATGCATGCTTACCTCGACTTTCCCTCTGCGGCACATCAGAATACAGACGTCGGATTCCATTCTGCAATTCAAAGTAACTATTTTTCGGACTGTAATAGCCAAGTCAATGAGCAGCGCACAGGACACAATGCTGCGTGTACCGGGTTGAGTCCGTCTATTGTGGAAGATCAAGGTGGGAGCTCTCAAGCAGTTGCTGACGTAAATGACTCACTGATCGCTCAGCAAGGAATGCAAACACAGGAAGGACCACCTAGGTCGTTTGGAAATCAAATATATAGCTCTCCGAAAGCAACTGTCCAATCAGCTCCTAGAGGGAGCTTGAAGGGTACTACTCGTTCGACTGTTCATGATCGATCAAAACTAGTGGCTAAGAAACAGCAAAGGCGATCAAACAACGCTGCCACAGCGGACGCGACTGCAACCAGTCTAAACGATCGTGAGTTGATTCAATTACTTTTGTCGGCATTAGAAATCTATGTATGAACCGTGTACATGCACGTGCATGTGGAGCACTTGCCACACCCACGTGATATTATCTCGAAGTGATGCCGTTTATATCGTCACATGAGAACAACTTCTTTCTTTTCCGGCGAACAATCTACACTTTTCATTGGATAGTCGAACTAAGTGGAGACTAGATCAGTAAAGTATTAACCATTTACCAGAAAAGTCTATACTGCTGTTTCTTTACTCTGACTACAGGTTACTTTAATGTTGCCTGCAACAGACTTGCAAGGCTAGTCCGATATCTGTATTGTGTTCTTGTATGAGTACTAGGGAAAATGCATATAATATGCTAGGAAGAACTATTTCTTGTTACGTGCACCGTTTTAGTGATTCCAGTCAAAAAAGGAGATCACTGAGTTTCTCTCAGTTATATCTCATTTGTATACTTAGGACCGACGTCCGTTGTTTCTAGTCTTATTAATTTCCAATCTCCCACTGTAGGACTCGTAAAAGGCGTCCTGAAAATTGCGACCGAGTAAGTTTATCTGATGATAGCGTTGATGGAAGAGTTGAACATGAGCAACATCATCTGGTGAATTCTGGATGATCAATTCTTCTGGTTGACTTTAGTGTTCTCACATCAAACCAGCTACGGGACCAAGGTGTTTTGGTTAAACCACTCAATACTTTTAAAGTATTTACGTGCTGCGACTCCAAAACACGTACACAAGACCCTATTTCCATAGTCACTTCATAACCCAGACACAGCCTCCTCACTTCTCACTGCGCGGGTGTCCGATGATTCGGTTTGGAGCACTCGTGGGGATTCTGGCCTTAGGATACCTATGAGCGTGCGATGTGTGCGTGCACTGTTAGAGGGAATCTCAGTAGGTTATTTCAATCACGAATCTTTCCTACAACTGACTGTTTGATTTGACTCACCTCTGTGTTTCTCCCACCAAAGGCGGCTCCATCTTAGATAGGGTTATTACCAACCACCCTTATTTGTTTTCCCTGGAACTGCGTGCTCCAATTTCAAGTAGCGATTATTGTCTGCTTCTGTTACGGCCCAAGATATACTCTTGGTCAGCTTTCCATTCCTTCAGGTAAACAAATCAAATCCAATTTAGCCTCCATAACTTTTTATACAACAACCTTATTCTTCCGAAATCCCTTTCACTCGCATCTGTGTGTTTGTCTTTTGAAACCGTGCTCAGTGACGGCCAACGCAATTTTTGATATCTGCTGCCCCTTAGAAACTATTCGTCTCAAATGGCCGTATGTCCACCCAAAAACTGGGCTCTGTAAGAAGACGCAAAGAGCACTTCCACAAATCCCGTAATAACTCAAGCGTGCGGTATATTTCCAACCTAATAAAAGCTGAAATCAAATGCATCGACACTACATTCGCCAGCCAACTCTTGAGTGGTAACAACAACCGGTTCCCATGGCAAGGCATTCGACTGTTGTTTGGGAAGTAAAAGATACATGCGAAATGTTCTGCGGATGTCGACAGCATCAATCGCGCTATCATCCATCCTTCTACTCATGCTGCGGTCATATTTGGATAGGGTGATGATGCGACAGTTACCAGTTTTATAGAGAGGAGGTGCTCGACCTTCTGCGCACCACCAAAACTACCACAGGGGTTGGTAGCCTGTCTTCAGCTTTTTTAAGGCATAGTGCTGTGGCTCTGACGGATGGATTTATTTCTGATTCATTCATCATTAGGCTCATCTACCCCTGACTGTTGAAGACCCGACACTATTATTTCCATCCCTAAATCTAACGGTTCTATTGCTTTGACGAAACGTTTTCGCCCCATCGCCTTAAGATCTGGTCGTAAGCTGAAGGAGCGTGCTATACTTAAGCGCCTGCGTTCTTCTATGTATCCTCCTGACAACCCTTTTCAGTTTGCCTATAAATCCAACAGGTCCACTTTGGACGCTGTCGCCTCCCTCATTCATCACATTTGTAAGTCCTTAAATGCATCGGTGAAATCTGTGCGTTGCGTCTTTCTAGACTATTCGTCGGCATTTGATTCGGTCTCAGGGTCTGTTCTTCACAATCGCAAACGTTTGTTTGACCCAGTTCTTTAGTTGCAGGGCTGTCTGATTACTTTACAAACCGAACCCAATGCACAAGAATGGACGGTAAAAATTCAAAACCGTTGATTGACAACTCAGGCGTGCTACAGAGTGCTGTTCTTTCACCGTTTCTGTTCTCTACTTACGCCAGCCACTTATCATCTGGTTCACCCTGTCATCTGTTTAAATATGCTGATAATGTTGCCCTCTCTTAAGCCGTTTCGAACAGCGATGATTTTTAAAGCTTTTCCAGGCTTATTCCCTTGTACCTAACGTGTAAGAGTATGAGAAAGCCAGCGGTTAGTGGGGCTGGTCCTACTGTTTAACACCGAATGGTATAGTCTGTAAATTCTGGTGAAGTAACCACTAAGTATACAAGAGTTCACAAGATGTACTGAGCTTGTATGAATACTAGTCAAAATCCACTCGGAAAATATGGTTCACATTTGATAACATGCTTATTTTTTCAATCGAGTATTCGTAATCTAATTTGCCCGTCCTCTTCAAACCTGTTTTTACGTAAATGATTACTTCATGGTCACATTTTTAAGGCCCTATGGAAGAACCGGCTTAAAACAGAAAATCCATGATTTTATCCGCTCTGTTCTTGTGTGGCCAATATTCTTGCAGCTTGGTGATTTCGGCAAATTTGTATTCTTTGTTTTGACTGCTCTGGGTAATACCACAGGAACTTGAAATTCCCCAGCAGAGCATCGTCAACCAACTTATCAGCTCATGCATAGTGGTTCGTTATCGCTCCATTCCTTATTCACGTGATGTGATTAGACAGATGAGTTACTGTAAGAACATTTGGCGTTGATTTGAACAACTTTAACAAAAATCACACCGGCGAGTCCACAGAAAGAAAAATAATCACTAAGATAATAAGATGATTATAATAATGATAGATGAAATGACGGTTGACACATTTTTGGGCCCCGCCACAGCTTGTTTGCGTTCATCTATGAAGTCTCTTTACTATATCTCATTTCGAATAATGCTATTCAGTGCAAATAGGCCACCGTCTTTATCGAATTCCACGGGTGTATATAAATCATGAACGTTTTATTCTACATAACAAGGCCTATTTATTCTCGTTGACTGCCATACAGTCTCAAGTCACAGAAAACAACCGATGATACTTTTATTCTGTTTTTCTAGAGACGGATCCGTTAACACAGTGGTACCAAATGATGTCTCAGTATTACACCCAGTTCTATTCCGGTTACCAACTACCTCAGCCACCTGTCATACCTTCCAAACCGGTTTCTGATGAATCTAAGACGTCGACCAGACAGACGGATCGTGCTTTGAGAACAACCACAGCACATACCAAACAACAAGCCAACTTTGGACCTACCCAAATGAGCTATCCATCTCGTTCGGGTGCTCCGGATGCTGTCAATTCCGGTGCTCCTGGGAATTTTGATTACGCCGCATATTACTACCGATATTATTACGAGGCGGCCGCTGCCGCTGCTGCGCAAATGTGGACCGGGGGTCAGTATTATCCAGGATATGATTCTACCGGCAGACAAACCCCGAAACTATTTCCTACTCCACACGTCCGGGGTGGTCTTACAACTCCGGGTATCCTGTTACAAGTAAGCACCCAACTGTGTGCGAAGTTTAATATCTATTACTGATATTATTGTGGTAGCAACAGGAGATTGAGAAAACATGTTTTGCACTTTCTGAAATCCAAATTACTTACCTACAGGCTAAGGTGCACACACGGAATACAGCTTAACCGTACAACGTCAATCATTGTGATTCGATAGAAATTGACATCACGATCGTCACTGCTTACGGCTCGCTGACATATCCTTCATTATCTCTAGCCAGCTGATTGAAGGATCTTTCGGACCTCAACCATCGGGACGTGAGACACCTACTCTGCCTAAGTTCGTTGTACATTTTCTCGTTCCACGTTGTCACGTCATCTGCTGACCTCCACCCGGCTTCTTCCAATCCGCGGAAGGAATGCAAAGTAGGGCACGATATGGTAGACGAGTGTTCGCCATACGTAAAGCGTAACTCAACCACCGTAATCTACTAAGTCCCCTACGCTGAAACAAGGTGTTCTCAGACTTGTCACATAGTGCAAGATTCCTCATCTCTACATTACTCATCCGGTCACTCCATCCAGTCCTAGCCATACTACGTACATATCGGTGATCGAAAACCACGCGCATACTCCATGTCCCGCAACCGTGCAACAGAACTGAGCACATTACGGTACAGTACACACGGCCTTTCAAATTTAGTGAAATATCAGTCCGACTCCACAAATGTTTCAATCCAGCGTAAGCCGCTCGAGCCTTGGATGCTCGCGTGCTCATTTCCACTGCCATGCTGCCATCGTTCGTCACGCAATTGCTAAGGCAAGTGCAACAGTCGACAATGGTTATATGTTCACCATAGAAGGTTAAAATCTTCCAGTCCTACAACAGCATTTTGCATTTTGAATTTGCAAAAGCATGTATGGTGACGACGAATGATTTGACCCAATGATGCAGTCGATAACGTTCTTACGTTCAAATCCTCTCCTCTTCTGTAAAATTGCAGTTGATCTTTCGGAATTGCTCCTTTCATTTTTCTCTTCTGACTAGTTGCTGCTTTGATGTAGCAACCTTAACTAGAACACCTTGGTACAAGCTTAATAATTGTGCGAAGTGGAACTGAAACCATATACCACCAAATTTGCAGATGAGGGCAAGGTCTGAATGCCTTACCGTCGAGGTAGTAAGCAGCTTGCAAAGTTATTAAGAGTTTATATAGTTCCATGCCCTTAAGGCAGTTGGCCATGGTTCTTCCATTGCACCTATGCGAATTCTCACTTGCGTGCAGTTCTGCTGAATCATATTTGGGTTTTATTTCGCATGTGCAGATCTTGCCTAACCGACCATCGGACGGCGAATTGGCGCGAATTGAGTTGCTCGATATGTCCGTGCTAGCCAACGATGCAGTGGGTGAGGCAACCAAACGAGCTGCGGAATCGGGCAGCTATATGAGTAACCTGGCTCGGCTGACCGATTTTCGTTTGAACCGTGATTCAGAGGATGTCAGAGATACACACAGTAGTGCCGCTTCTGGTCTCGAATCACCTGGACGTCTGTCCAGTTTACAAGCCGGTGCCGGTGGTGACGATGACGGGGAAGAGGCGCGTGCCTGTGCTGCGGTCGCAGTTGCTTGGGATCGCACTGACCACGTGTTCTATCCTGGTCCGTTGAGTCGAACAGAAACCCTCAAAGCGGATGTCCTGGTGTTTTTACGTGATAAATTAGCAGAGATCCAGGATCGATTGCCGATTGACTGGGAATCTGCCGGATTGCTGATTTCTTATCTGGAGTTTATGGTGAAAAATAACGGGGTAAGTATTCCTTGTCCTTTGCGTTGCGTTTCACGTATGTAATAATTCACCGTTCATTATTCCCCCGTATGTTAAGCAATCCAAATCTTATTTTTAGTAGGAAAATGTGCTGATCACATTACGTTCTTGTCCTTCCTCGGAGATCGGAGTGCTTTGCATTCCATATCCGAGAGAGTTTTGAATAGCCTCCCACGAGGCATGTTGGGGACCACGACTTGCCTTAGTTTGCTTGTTGTGTTCTCTGGGTGACCCGATGTCTTGAGTGCGTGTTCCAAATCAGCAAGATACTTTTTTTGTCTCTCAGGCTGAAGTTAGATCCCTTTTTGAGTGCAGTATGCTCTTCAATTAACAGTAGCCGAGGTGACACACTATTGACCCATGTTCTGTTTCCTATTTCCTCCGGGGGTTTTAAAAGTTTCTGTAGTTTTCTAGCTAACGACAGTCTTTTCCTTATCTGGCAATTCTTGACATGCAACTCAATGCCGGGTGCAAATTTTTAACGGTTTCACTATCAACTACTTGTTAGCACAGGTATCTAGTCTCTGCGATTGTATTCCTATATTCGTTCAGATGATTGTGAGTATCCGTGATTAGCATACGTACCGTACGTCTATCATCCTGCCTCGCTATCATCCATGGCCGTGGATGATTGATTAGTGGTCTTTGATTTGCACTGTTTGGTGAGATATTTCTTCTCAGGCATTCAATTCAGTGGCAACCCCATAAACAGAGAACTTCAACAGCTACGCAGTTGCACTGGCTATGTCACCTCGACTGGTGGTGAAACGTATGGGATGTAAAAAGTGAGGCTCAACGATCAGAAGCCCCATGATATCTGATCATTTTGGTAGATGGTGACGAACTTTGATCTATCAATGTGCTTGAATCCCGCACACTAAAACGGCACTCGGATGCTATCAGACAGCTGAAACAGATATTTGATCGGACGAGCATACAAGTGATGACTGTACCCATCAGCGGCACACCCTCCACTACAGAACAGGGAACCTAGGATGACAAAAACATCCGCGTGACAGTATTTTGTACAGTGGAATTGTGCTCAGTCAAATCGAACAATTTTGTCAAACGTAGGCTCCTATGCATAAGAATGTTGCGGTAATTCGTATATGTCGGCGATTCGATATGACCATTTTTGACCAGGTAATATAATTTACGAATTCAGTCAAACAACAACC
>LUCM01007219.1:43242-61172 GCA_008360955.1 Fasciolopsis buskii | reverse complement strand
AACTGATGTGAATGCAAACCGACAATTTCCCTTGAACCATCTCCAGACCATATTTAATGTTATGTACTGGCATGAATACGAATAACTGAAAACGAGCTTGTTCGCCACGTTGTGTTGTTAACTTCTGGATTATCATAGTCCGTTATGCACCTGCAGTAAAATTCCCACGAGTCGAAAATTGAAGACCTAGATGCTAGCCTTAATTTGACAAAGAAATTCGACACGAACGCTTGAATTGATAACTAGGATGCGGTGAACTTATGAATATGGAATGGAATGTGGGATGTGCAGCTGAAAAAACCCATTTCCTCAGGTTACCTTATACCGGTACCCCTTGAAGGTACCGTACGTGTAAAATAATTTGTCTTAAATTTCACAGTTATAAAGATTGTAAGGGCAAATTACTCGCCGTTCGTATAAAGTCTGTGCAAGTGTCTACGGAGAATGAATTTGCATGAGTGTCAGAAGTTAGGTCTGGTTTCTTTGATGAATTTGTCATGTGTTTACGTCAGTTGTATCATTACTTGTGCGATTGTTTGAAAATGAATAGAAGATTGGGTTGTGTAGTGTCTGCTGGTGCTAGTTCTTGGTCACCGGGACTTTGAATGGAGACGCACTTGAAAGTATAATGAATCCACTCCAATTCAACAACTAGTGCATGTCTTTAGGATGTTTTGCCATCTCCGTGCAAGGGTACCGGGACGCCAGCCTGGTAAATGGTACGCCAAATGTCGATTCAGAAAAGTATAGAGAAAAACAGTCGTACGATTTAGCATTGGTAACCGTACACAATAGTGGCTGTAAAGGACGAAAAATATCAAAAGTATTCCTTCCTCAGTGAAACTCGATTTATCGATTTGAAGCTTGAGGTGATCGGATTCCATAAAATACCGTTCAGTCTCCATTTATTTATTGCCTTGTTGAACTGTAAGGTGTAGTAGTTCTATTGGTTTCTATGTCTTTTTCTTGCGGTATATATTTGCGAACTGAGCAGTTGTTTCACTTGTTTGCGTTTGAGCTTTAGTAAGCCAAAGAAAAAAAAACAAACGAACAAACAAATACACCATCATTGCCACAATTTTCAAATAGAGATGAGAATAGAAATGTTAAAATTTCTCACGACACAAGAATGTTTGTTAAATACCGAATGAGTTCGAAAGCTCAGCGCGCACTTCA
Organism: Fasciolopsis buskii; assembly: GCA_008360955.1. Classification (NCBI taxonomy): domain Eukaryota; kingdom Metazoa; phylum Platyhelminthes; class Trematoda; order Plagiorchiida; family Fasciolidae; genus Fasciolopsis; species Fasciolopsis buskii. The sequence continues at coordinate 59,996 of LUCM01007219.1, read as the reverse complement.
GTTTTGTCCGTCAGTATTTGGACAATATATAAACTTAACGAATTCTTGAATGCGAATAGGTGAGGTAAGATTAATCGGGATTTTATGTGTACATGCGTTACTAGTAGTTTTACAGTTATTGCCGTTCGTTCGGTATGTGCTACAAGTCAGATTTTGGACATATATATATGTGTATATATATATATATATATACATATATATATATGTATATAAACTTTAGAAGGATTGCTCACAATTGGGGTTTTCTGTGGATTATGAGACTGGCCAAGTATCGTTTAGATAGATAAAAGTTAAACTTATCCATCTCAAAAATTAGAAATGCAGTTTTTTGCTGATATTCCCCTGACATTCATGTTCATTACCAGAATGTACAACCGAGCGACTTGGTTCGGCTATTACTAGAAGGTCACGAGCTACAAACCAGCGATCTCCGGGCGCGTGGTATGCACAATTTAAGCAGCGGGAATTCCTACTCAGGAGTTTCCATCCCAAATGGAATGATTCAGTCAACCAGATCGTATCTGAATGACTCAATTACCTCGTTACCTTCAAGTCAAGTCCCTAGTGGTCGTCAAAGTCCGCAAATCGGTTACGGGATTCCGGGATCAGCAAGCAGTCCCGGTATAACAAAAGCCGCTTCCGAAACTGGTGGATTCGGGACCACTCAGGCACTACTACGCCGTGCCGCGGCCGCGGTGACCAGTAGTGGTAATTCACATCAACAAGAGGAGGATAAAATTTTAGACCGATTTCGTGAGGTGAGTGAGTATTTCCATCCCACGCTTGAGAGTAAGTCCTTTTTTTCCATGTAAGGAGAAAGGAATTTTGGTCGTGTTGCCCATGTAACGGATAATACTGATGACCCAAAATTCTGACAAGTAATCATAAATGTACAGATGATAAAGAACAAACAGAGATGTTTTTTGACATACGGTTCCCCATGGACACTCATGGCTAATTACGGTGTAAGATTCCTTGCGTGTTGTTGCGTATTTTCGATTTACCTCCTCCAGTAAGTTGGCAATGGGCGTTTGACTATGGTTGTGGAGAACCAACTTTGTCCGGTAGTATAGCTGACGTCTAAAAATAGCGTATGAATAGTTAGAACATGCAGAAAACTAGTGACTGGTAAGGATCATAGAAAACAAATTTGTAACCTCGGGCAGTTTTTCTCAAAACTAAGCTTATGTATATATATATATATATATGTATATATGTTTCATTGGCCCGTAACAATCTCACGTAGAAATGGAGCGCATCTGAATGTATAACGCCGCTGACTGCAATATTGGGCCATTTTACCTGCTGTCTCCAACCACCGCCTAGGGTAGTCTCATGGATCCCAACCCGGTAGTCTAAATGCACCTACACAGACCAATGAACTCGTTAAAGTTTTCATACTTTTCTACCCTATCATCGACCGACCACCTTGATGCATTTCCCAACCATTGTCTGCCTCGGACAACAGCGTACAACAAGAAAGCCATTCTGCGGCCACGTACATAACATTCGAACCACCTTAGTCTGTTCATATTCTGAAGGTTGAGCCGTAGGGGGCAATGCATCACGCCTAACGTGTGAAGTACTCACAAAATTCTCTCAGTATGTCCCACCAGTAATGCGGAGATAACGGTGTTCAGTAACCGAAGGTCTTCGCGCATCTGCTCTCAGCAGGCATATTTCTGAGTGGTATAGTATGACTAACCTTAGTGATGCTGTGTTTATCCGATCTTCGATCGACAACCCGATATCACAACGGCACCACTGATGCCTCCAATTGGTGAGTGCTAACTGAGCCTTCTGTATGCACAAAACACTTCATTCAATGTAATTGACCACTTGGTATGACACAACTGCCGATGAAACTAAATCTATCAACATCATCTAGTTGTTTCCTAAAAGCATTACATTCAACATGGATTCATTTCAGTTCCGGAAATGCATTTTGCACTTCCAGGGTGCAAAACGTCTAATAAATATGGCTGCATTGTCGCTACACGATGAAACTTCAGCTTGGCATGACGTGAGGAATTTCGTACCTCGATGACCCAACGAAACTATACGGAATAAACCGTCTCAAGTCGAACATCCTGTCATGCCTGAAAAGTCAACGGGTAAAGGTCTGACGAGGTAATCTCCTGGTCCTCCAGATTGGAGTTGGTTTGTACTGGCAGCTCAGTCTCAAAAATGGGTGGAAAAATAATTGATCTGAGTAGGTGGGCTCCCACCTAGCCACACCTCGCTGCCTTGTGATCAGGCTCTTGTTGGGGCCAAAGGCTTTGGTTTAGAACCGTAATCCCTCTCTATTGTTTAGTGATTGGAGTTCCTATCAGTATTCGTACAAAAACTCAATGATTAGCACCGGCACAGTAAATTCTCTACTGCATCGGTCGTTGCACAGAATAATCAGGACCGCGCTGCCCACCGTATCGAGCGGGGTGGGTGGGTGAATGGGCACTTATACGCCTGCTCCGAGTTCCCGTGCTGGGTTAAATCCCCACTGCTTTGTGAGTGAGACTTTTGAGTCAAAGGCTCCGTTTCGGTTACCAAACAAAAACCGTTTCTACGATGTGGGCAGCCGCGAAATACAGATTCCTCAAATACCTTCAGCACCGTTTCTAAAGGGGACTTTTCTGAGTTCTACTGCGCTATCGTTCATCGATCGTCTGGTCTGTGCAAACCTTCAACTTGGTAGGACGAAGATGGTGAGATTTCCTATAGAGACAAAGTTGGGGGTATTTGGATGACTGATACTTCACAGCTACCCACATCGCAGAAGGGTTTTTTTGGGAACTCTAATCGGAACCTTTGACTCTAAAATCTTATCCTTGAGGGTATGGGGCGTTAATCCGGCACGGAAGCTGTAAGCAAAGCTTTACCCATCCCACTCGAAGCAACAAATGCGTTCCTGATCATCCTGTGCGATGACCGACGCAATATGGAATTAATCGTATTTGTAGGATTAATCGAGATTTATGAAAAGGTATGGCTAGCCAGTCCAATCGCTAAGCAAGAAAACAATTAGGGTTCTCAACTAACGTCTTTGGTTCTAGCAAGTACCCACCCGTAAAGCAGCCGGAAGTGATTGAGTGGAAGCCGATCTGATTGGATCAATTATTCTTTCATTTATTTTTTTTCGATTTAGTTGCCAGCTCAAGTCAGTCCCCAACTTGGCGGATTAAAAGACTAATTCGTCAGGTCTCTACCCATTCACCCTCTAGGTATGATTAAATCTGCGGCCTGAGGTAGGTCATCCTGTGTAGGTCGTTGAGTCCTGGAGGCAAACCGTTACGCCGCGTCAAAGTGCAATCCGTAACTTGGATGCGAACCAGGAACTTTAGATTCTGAGCCGAATTTTCAAGCAATTAATTCACCTTGGAATTGTCTAAACAGTTGGATGAACCTCTAATATAATAACGCACTCGTTATTGATTCGTACGGTCACAGGCTGGTGGCGTGCCGTAATCGATCTCCACGCTAAATAACATTTGTGTGCCACGCAGTTTCTGAACACGACCCACAGTTGCTATTCCGCCTATTCTCCACGTAATCATTTTGTCAATCTTATCACATTTCCGTCATCAGATGCAGTCCTCCTCGTCTCTCGGTATTACTTTTTCGGGACTGTGAGACTTTAAAGCCTTCCCATTTGCCGTCCTCCCACTCACTAAGATCGACAGACTATTTTCTGCATTACTATTAGCCGTATTCCGTTTCGCAGTATCCTATGGATATTGTTCAGTTCATATGTCGTTCGAATGGAGTCGAAATTTCTGTGCTGCATTCTTGTTTGACTAATCGGTTTTGAGTGTCCTTTTCATTTTCATATCCTATGTTCTTCCCGCATCATCTCACTGCTCCGAAAAAAAAAACGTTTGCAATGAGAGTTACAGTGTAAACCACGTTACGTTCAAACCTCATCCTTTGTCTCACAAAAGGTTGGACGCTTCACTCATTCACCAACCTGAGGAATAATGTAATTTGGATCTAGGACGAAATAGTCTACTACTATTTTTCCCATACACACTACAGTCGCGTACTTTTGGACAGTTTGTCTTATTTCTCGCTTGACTTATCATAATATTCATCTTTATTTGTAGCTTTTGATGCACGGCATGCCTACAAAAGCGTTGGAACACGCGTGTCGTTCCCATTTATGGGGTCATGCATTTGTTCTGGCCCAACGTTTGGGACCTGCGTTGTTTCAGAAAGTCATGGATCGTTTCCTCACTCGAGCTATAGCTGTCTCAGATCCTATTCTCACTTTGTACCAGTTGACCGCAGGTGAATTGCCACAAGCGGTGAATGCAGCGGCCTATGGAAGAGGTGTGTTTATGTAAAACCAACTGATTTATACATGAAAGTATTTTATGGCAGAGTACGGAGTATTTGGGAAGTGATTGATTTATTTGTCAGTGCTCTTTACTGATGTCATGTAAATGATGAACCTCGGTACCACAATTCTAGCATCAGGAGCGCCTACACTCATAATCCAAATTGATGTCCCTTTCACAAATCCACACGCACACCGTAAATGAATAATAGGATTCTTAATCCTTTTTCACTCCCGTGTTTCATTCGAATATATATATATATATATATATATTTCTAAACCGCCTTGAAAACAAGCAAGGTGCTAACGCAACAACATGCAAATGGCACTGCACGGAGGCGGGACAAAATTTAGGAGAAAGATTAACAAACCATAGCAAATCAGTTGTTTTTAGTATTTTCACCGGACACATTTTGTGATTTTTAGTTTCCGGATTATTTTTTAAATGGAGCGAATGCTAGACAGGCCATACAACATACGCGCCACTGATTTCGGTTCTGAGCAATATCTCTCAGCGCATCCAACCAACAAGAATCATCATCTCTTAGGGCCCAACCTGGAAGGCGGGAAGCACCAGCCGATGCCAAAACCGAAGCTAACTTCTCCATACCTCTGCGCCAAGTCATAGCCTGACCGCCAAGTCGCTTTTTTCAGTTTTACCCAGCGCGTGCAAAAAGAACAGTAAAAGATAGACGATGGGTAGGTATACGCAATACATGTTCAAGTCACCGAAGACGACGCAGAGCGATTATCTATCTCAGTCAGGGGTCCGCTGGCTGTACCTAACACACGACGACGCACCTCGTCATTGCTTATCTGATGCTCCCACCAGACACGAGCAATGCTTCAAAGGCATCTGTGGTGAAATGCAGAAAGTTGCCAGGTATCCTCAACGCAAATAGAATATGTCTCGCAACCATAAACCAGAACACTGCAAACTGTGGCATTATACACCCTCCCCTTGAGAGAAAGCTGGAAAAGTTTCGCAGGTTCGCAAAAGCTGCTCTGACTTTCGTAATTCGTGGTGTGACCTCCTCCCCAACACCTCGGCCAGATGTGATGTGGTTCCCGAGGTACTTGAAGCTATTGTTTACTTCTAACTGATTACCAAAAACGGTTTGTAAGCAGTCTCGAAGAAGTAATTTGCATTTTGAAGGTGCATAGCACATACCGTGTCAGAATACCTCAAGCGCCAAGCGGTCTAATGCTCGTTGAACAACCAGTGCATTATCACTCGACAGGGCGGTATCATCGACATACTTTAAGTCAAAAACTGTTCCTTGTGAATTGTTCAACTCCATCGTCTAAAGGACCAGATAAAGCTTTCTGTAGAACATCCTCCATGACAAAGTTGAAAATAAATGGGGATATAGGGCATCCCTGCCGCATTCCATTGAAGACGACGAAGGTTGGGGAAAGGTGGCTTCAAGTCCTAACCCGACCTGATTATTGATACTACGAACCTTTGGGGACTAGCACATCTTTCTCATATACTTCTTCCTTCAACAAACAGTACCAAAGGGCACACTTATCAACAGAGTCAAAGGATACAAGAATGTCCAAGAACACCATAATCGTTGGCCTTTTGAAGGTAGAATGACCTTCTAACAACTGTCGAAGAGTGAAAAAGAGCTTCGGAAGGACATGCAGTTCTGGGTGTTTCATGCTGTAGTCATATCCGACTACGTAGCTAGAAAGTACACTGAGAAGATTGAACGACCGTTTGCCTTAGCCGAAAGGGAGTCCGTCTGATACCTGCCCCCACCCAGTTGCCACGTGTGGTATTTGATTGCACGTGCCAATTTTGCTCCATCCCATTAAATTCTCAGCTGCGCACCGGCCCGGACATGGGTCCGAAGCGTTCAGCAGAGCAGTTCTAGGAGCAGTTTTTGTTTCCTGATGTCCACGGTGAAGATGCGATTAGTTTCAGGGATTGAAAATATTCAATCATTTGCATTCATCATTTCAACTAATCCTGCTAAATTTTCCGGATAATAGGTTTCCTTTCCGATCAGTTTCTTACTCTTTTAGGTGCACACTAATCGTCTTTTTCGTCTATCTGGTGCGTCGTTTGAAAATTGCATTCGATTGCTTTTTCCTCGTCAAACAGGTTCTGATAATGGTGAATGGCGTCCACATTTAGCCATGATTCTGGCCTCCGAGTGCGCCCAACCGGATTTGATCCAATTGGCCTTGGAACGACTCGGTGACAGTCTGATGTCTCGTCGCCTGGTCTATGCTGCTCATTTATGCTATCTCCTTATCGGTCCACTGGTTATGCAAAATTCTGTCAAACACAACCAGCCGCAGCAGCAACAACAACAACAACAACAACAACTGCCGGTTTATCGCTTACCGGATAAAATTTGGTTGCTCGGTCTTACTCCTTCCATGGGATCGGCAAGTGCAACAGACGCAAGTGGACCAAACGCCTACGGCGAAGTCCGCACGCAAAATTTGCACCCGTTAAACGCCCCTACAGAAGCAATTCAATTGACCGAGGTTTACGAATATGCCATGCGTCTAGCCAATCCGAATTATCGACTGCCACAATTGCTTGTACGTTGTGGTCTGAAGTTTTCCAACTATTTATTGATAACTTGGCTAGGCGGTTAGATTGCAGTCGCCAGTGACGTCTAGCGTCGGATGATGAAACCCGTTTCTCGGTACTATTTTAGATGCTCATGAAAATAATCATCCTTTCGGTAATAAATATAGTGACCTTTATCATTACTTGCTTCCCATTAGTGTGCATTGGAAAGGCTCAGTGCACGAGGGGATGATTGACAACCGTAACTTTGAAAATTGAAATGGCACAAGACCACATACAGTCTCAGCAAAACTAGTGTGGCGACAACCTTTCCGGAAGGGGTCACGTTGTCCGGAAGCTTGCTGAATAGGGGGCTGGCTGGCTGATGGTAGGAGAATGCAAACCCGTGACGTTCACATCCAAAAGGCACTTGTTGATCACTTGATCACTGTTGGTCTGGTGAGAAGCCCGGTATAACGAGCTCTCGTCCAGTTCTTGAGTGATTCATTGACCTTGCACCTTGTGTCCCATCGGAGAGTGCAATGCGAATAATCAACGTGTACCAGTAAGAAAACGAACCGATTCATGTATACTAACGTACTTGCAAGTCGCAGCCGATCACAATCACAGCAGGCAACAGTGCACAACGGTGGACTTTTTTAATAACGAGGAAGTTGACTGCGCAAAGGCAAGTCGCATTGGGCTTCACAAGGCGAATAAATGTGATTGAAAACAGACCAACTGGTAGAGGGGAGGAGGATATTAAATTACAGGTCTTATACGGCGAGAATGACAGAGTAGACTTCACTGTTCATCGCTAAATATCCAAACAAGCCCCATTGACCACTGCCTTTTCCCCAGAGTTACATGTATCTATAAAATGAAAAAGAGTAGACATACGAATCATCGAGTGTAACAGCGAGGCAAAATGAGAAAACGAAGAACAGAAGGGAACCATGACGCTTAGATGAGAACGATGGGTGGTGCATCATATAATGGTTGATTGCGGAACGGCAGAGCCCGAGCATTTCCCTTCCTGACATAGATTGTAGGGGAGTGAGCATGCCCCATAGTCACTCGGTTCCAGTACATGGAGGAGGCGGAATCGGCAACCATGACTCTAGAACTTTGAGTAGCATAGAACCACACAAGATCTTGCCGGATCGTGTGTGGTAACGAGCCAGGCGTCAGCGAATTACTATCTACCGTGTAGATGACCGATGGGTTTGGAATTCGAATCTCTCACCTTTTTGCGGTGATAGATGCTTAATCTACTTGACTATTATCAGTCGAAACGGAAGGAGGCAGGTGTTTGGGTGCTCACGGTTTTATCACTGGACGGCAAAAGACAGGCAAACAGGTTGCGGCACTCATAGTGGGATGAAGCAGCAAATTGCACAGTGAATAACAGTGGAAGCAGGAAGCAGCGCGGAGTGAAACGATAGATTTCTGAGTAATGAAGAAAAAATTTGACTTAAAGCGATCAGAGGAATTTCATGGATAGCGGAGGAACTATAGTAAGGGGGATTCGAGACATTTGAGTGACAACCGGTTAGGCGGTGATGACCGTCAAGGTAAGCGGATTAGTTCTGTCCACATAGTAGAGATGATCATGGATCCAGCTAAGCGAAAGGGTGAGTAAATGTTAGGAGAGATAATCGAGCATGAATCACTGAAAATGCTGCGCAGAGGAATTACAAAGTTGGATTACAAACCGGACAGCCAAATTGAATGCAGGTATTGATAATCTACTGTTTTTCATGACTTCGCTTTAGATCAGTTCAATTACGTCACTGTGTATTGATGGTGAAACAAGGACAGCCGTTCCGCACTCGAAGTTGTCATGGCGAAGTTTGCGGCGTGGTTAAGCCACTTTGTTTTGGGCATATAGATCAGGTGCTGATAGTTGGATTTATACAGTAGTCTAATCGATAGCTAAGTGATTAGAATGCAGGCTAAAAATTTCACCTTTCAGACGGTAAGCGTTATCCATCACTGCACCAATTCGGATGTTCGATTAGCCTGTGAACGATGGAATTGTTGATATGCACCGTTTTTCGATTTCCTTCTTTTCTGCTAAAAGCCGTTCAAGTTGGTCTACGCGACGCGTTTGATTGATGCTGGACTGTTGGACAAAGCATACCGATATCTGACATCCATCGGTCAAGAATTGCTACTTGAGGCTAACCGCCATGAAGCTTCTACCGATCCGCAATCCGTCAATCCAACTTTGTACAGTATGGTGAGCAATTGTTTGCGTCTGATCGAGCCGTTACAAAATCACCCCGAACTGGACGGATTTGAACTGACAGCCCCATCACGTGTTCCTACGAGTCTTGGTGGCTCATTTAACGCTGACAGTTTTCTGCCCCAACTCAGAGAGTTGTACGATCGCATGAACCAAAAAGTAAGTTAGAATCTGTACTACTGTTTTTCTTATTCTTGAGGAGATCGTCCTTGATTAAATTGTTTTTAATCCTCCATATGATTCGTTTTACAGTGATCACCTTGGTTCGATTTCGACTGTTTGCACATACGATTGAGTCAACGGTTGACGCGAATTCCTATAACATATTTCGTCAATGGGAAGCGTGGTGGCCAGCTATGCTAATGGTTGTTTTCAGACCAAGCAGAACACGAACGATTTCTTAATTTCAATCCATGGAAAGGTGAAGATAGTATCAAAACAACCTTTGTAACATTCAATTTGAGCTCTACGGAAAACAGTACAATTTTGGAAGGGTCGAAACATTTTCATCGTTCGGCGTTAAACAACAAGGCAAGCCTCACTGACCGCTGCTTTTTCCCCACGGTTACATTTTTCCATACGAAGAGTGAATATCCAAGAGAGTGGACCTACACAGGTGGGAAGAAGTAAGGTGCTGCTGTATCCAACACACGGAACATAGGCTAATTGTACGAACGCACTTCATCAATCTTTCTGATTCGATAGAAAATGACAACGCGATCGCCACTGTTCACTACTCACTGTCATATCCTTCAGTGTCTCCAGCCAGCGAGTTGACGAGTCCTTCGGACCCCAACCACGACGACGAAGACGTGAGACACGTACTTTACCTAAGTTCGCTGTACACATTCTTATTCCACGTTGCCACGTCATCTGTTGACCTCCACATGGCTTTCTCCACTCCGTGAGAGGAACGCAAAGTGGGGCACGATATGGTAGGCGAGTGTTCGCCGTATGCAACACGTGACCCACGTGCAACCAGCGTAGTCTATTAAGTTTCATACGCTGAAACAAGGTATTTTCAGAATTGGCACTTAGTATTAGATTCCTGACCTCCACATTACTTACCTGGTCACTCTACGCAATCTTCGCGATACTACGTAGACATCGGTGGTCGGAAACCTTCAAGCGACGAACATCGACGAAGAGCTTGCTTTAGAATATCGACTTTGATAGAACAGGAACAAATCAATGGGTTAATTCGTTCAATGAATTTTTGCTGAGAAGACGCCACAGTGCCGTGACCAGACGAAGCTATGAAGGAAAATCGACACACAACGCTGCAAATTGTCACACGCCAATGAGGAACAAAGCGACAAGGATGGGAAGCTGCGACAAACAGCAAAACAACAAGAAGAGAACTTAACGCTTGTAGTGAACCTTATTGGGTTACTGGCACCACGCTTGCCTAGAGTCTTTCAAGCATCGTCCAACCAGGATGGAGTTTCCCGGTTGGTTAAGTATCCCGCAACATTCTCCTCCGAACCTAGTCCGAACAATGTAAAATTCAGTGGATTACGGTTTGTGGTTAGTCCTACCTCCATATCAATCGCTACTCCTACTGGAGTAGAACATCGCTGGTATGCATTTTTTGACGTGAGTAATGCTTTACGTTCGTGTTTGAAAGGACGATTTCCCCGCATTACACGACCGATTTCGATGGATTCACCATTCATAGGCAATTATTCAAATGAGGTTATAATGCCAAAACAACTATGAGGCGTAAGAGGCGATTGAGCAGTTGAGTTCCGCGTACCCATACCTGGTAAGCGTCAATAGCCACGAAACCGATTGCCTTCCTGAAAGTTTTGTCCTTTCATTCTTATGGGTAACATATTGCTTACACCAAAACCCAAATTTGATATCGTCTTTTTTAGAGGTTCGTCCTGATTGGCCAGTGAATTACTTCAATTGATCAGTTTTGTTTCTAAGAACGAACATTCCTAATGATTCAGTGTAGATAAGAATGTCGAACTAGTCTCTTTCGCTCTTTTCCGCTGTTAGATACTGTGACCGACCATGTAGTTTCCGATCGTGAAGAATATGCGATGGCGGGGAGATTCACTTCTCAACTTTTCATTCTGCAGTCCATAAGTTTCCTGAGCATCTCATTTGCTGAGTGGAGAAACCCCTTATTTGAACACTAATCGATTCGAAAGCACAGATGCATTCATTAGCTTACTTTCATATACTTTTAATTTACTTTTCTATCTTCGGCGTGTCATATTTCTTGCACTGTTATCACTAATGGTCTAACATGATGCATCTGACCTGCGTTTTTTCTTTCACAGCTGGCTCGTGCCCAATACGCATCTGTCACGCGGATGGTTCCCAAACCATCCACGGATACAGTGGGCTCGGATGAAATGCACGCAGTTTCTGAACCTGTTATGCAGAATCAACATTTGGTGGACTCACGGCACCCGAATGCCCCAGTGTATGCAGAGCCTCGTCAGCATCATCAGGTCTTAGCACAACCGTCAGCCTCATCATCCGTAACAGACACAACGTCAGGTCAACCGGTTACTGCCTATGCAATTCCTGGTCATCACTCGACGATGTCACAAAGTTTCGCTTCCGGTCACTCGGAACATACGGTACAATCCTACGGTTCATCTGATACAGCCGGATTTAAACAACAACAGCAGGCACCGTTAAACTCGCAGCCCATGATGCGTGCAGGTACTGATCGGCCAAATGCTCCTACCGAGTTTGTACCCTTCTCTTCCGGTTCGATTTCGGCCCACGGCGGTTTGTCGATACAAACTACCGATCCGTTAGCAGTAAGTTGGGTTATTGGTCTCGAAATTCGAGTACTTGTTGCACCCTATACGCGAAGCATTTGTGTGGATGTAAAAACTTGTTGCTTTCATTGTTCCATTAGATTGACTCGCGTTCTTTCTCCATCGACGATCAACTAATGCAAGTTGTTCGGTGCGTGTAAACAAACATCATACTATGAGACACCTAACTACGGTTAAATTTTGATCTCTACAGCCGGTCATCGAAAGCAGTGGTACAGCTGAATGCTTCCGCTCCCCAAGCCTCCCCAAACAAAAAAGAGGAGTTTCACACACTATCAAGGTTCAGGTTTGTAAGCCTTTTGCTATCGCATGGCCTTCTCCGTCCATCCTCAAGTTTCTGACCCACAGCGCGAACTTTTTCGTCACTTGAGGTGCACAGGAGGAGGAGCTACCTTGAAATATGGGCAGCTATTTGAATCACATTACTCGAATCCCGAATTCGTGTTTCTCTGGCGTAGCAGATACCAATCTCCAGTGCATCATCTATCGTGGGCGTTAAACAAGCCTGTTGACCGACCTCCGTGAGAGGGCACACGTTGGAGACGACATGCAAATCGACAAAGCTTGAGAAAGTGCTTGCTACCAGGCTGAAAGTCACGACACTATTTCACACTGAACCGTTGCAAGTATCGGGCATGCTAGCAATGCGGACATTATGGGTAGACAGGGGGACAGACGGCTGGGAACAGAAGACACAGGTTGCATAAAGCATAAAGAACCATGAACAGTAGCATACTTATCACTACCCACCAACCTCCTCAATGCAATGGGTAGCGCGGTCCTGATTACCCTGTACGACGGCTAATGCAGTATGGAATTATTTGTAAACATGGAGACCATCGACAACGGTGGACTGCTACTACTAGGGAATCCAGCCGCTAAGCAGAACGATCAGGGTTCTTAACCAAGGCCCTTGGATCTAACAAAAATCCCTTCAGAAGGCAGCAGTTCACACGGTGCAGTGAATTCTGGAAGAGTGGTACTAGACTTCAGGAAGAAAATAGTTGAGATCCCTGCTGTTCTTCAGAAACTGAGCATGTGACCTTCTGTATAAACGGACTGCGCTAGCTGTATTGCTACCAGCGACTCGCCTGGTCAAAAACGAATAACGGTAGTTTGTAGGACAGTGCTCTTCCGGTAAAGCAGTTGTTAAGACCATGTACTACTTTAATGGGAGGCATACCGCTACCTATTCGATTTAGGACGGGGAAAAGTACTGCCGGTAGTGAAAGGTCAGGTCTCGCAACTTTGAGGTAAGGCACTACGAACTGTGGCATTGTAAACCCTCCCCTGGGAGAAAGTCTGGATTTCAAGGCCTCAACGCAAGTGTCATAAATCCGCAAAATATGCTACGGCTCTGAATTCGTCGTTAACATTACCTAATCCTATTCCACAGGAGACGAAAAATGCAAACGTTCGCGCTGGCGAGAAACAGTTGGTAGTCCGAACACGAAGCCAACGGTCGTTCCTCGATTTCCGAAGAACTGGAATCAAGAAAGTATTGACTACTAAGAGCGTCTCGTTTGAAGGCTGCTGACTCATTCTGACATTCTTGCCTCCGGATATCTTCGAGACTTCCTTTTTCAGAGGTCGTCCAACTTCTTAAAAATTATTGCTGATTTTATGTTTGATATCGTAGCAAGAAGGCAAGCGGATGACCAACACGTTTATTGTACACCAAAACAAGTGACAGTTTCCGGACCTTGGTCGGCCGTGTATAGTTCTTTTCCGGAATACCCTCACGCGAGATCCATGTTCGGACCAGCTGAGCATTCCTGGGCAGATTTGACTGTGTGCCGAACACTCTTGCTTTAGTTCTTTTGGACTTCCTTCTGACTGTGTTGGTCCGACTATCCTGAGTGACGACTTAAACTGTCGTTCTCAGCTGTGGAAGTCGTGATGTCTGAGTTGTGGCTGCTGCGCGCGTTTGTTGTTAACGTGGCGTTTGTTTGTTGAACAATTCTTTTGACATAGTCGTTGTTGCTTTATCAGGTGATTGCTTCTGATTGGTTCGTGTCGTGGGGTCGAGTGCCCTCTTCAGTTGTTGTGGTCTTATCCCCCTATGCACTATAATCTGTAGATGCGTAAACTAAGGTGACGAATCACCATGTGGTTCTGAAGTAGACCAATTGTCCATTCACTGTGCTAATCATTCAAATGAGATCCTGGTAACCAACAAACTGTGTCTATCAAATCACCAATTGGTAATTTTTCGCAAACCTCTGCACTACACACGATCGTCAAGCAGTGCAGTACCAGTCCTCCCACAAAATGTGGTGCCAACGTCAGCAAGAGTAGAAGCAGTAGCTTCCGAGGATCCATAAAGGCGTAAATGAAACCTCGCAGAACGGTTGAGGGGGGATGTCGACCGAACGGCAGAACTCGAATCCTGAGTGCGAGCATCTTAGATGCAACGCACGTCGGTAGTTAGGGTCTCCAGTGCGCGAGCTAAATACACGTGTTGTTTTGTGCGAATCAACGTTCGTAAGTTGAACGCGGTTAGTTTGAAGGGTATTAAGGACGGAAGCGAATCCAATGAAAAATGGACGCCGACCCAACCAAAGCAAAAAACTGAACTTTCAGGAACGCTGCCGCCTACACGGCCCACAAAATTTGCCGTGGAATTTAAGAAATTTGATTTGCAAAGGGTCTGAGATAAGTCTTCAGAGGAATGTATTTTTGTTTACGATAGATCAGTTTTGTGCTTTTCTGAAACTTTGAAAACAGTGGAGTCATATGTATTCACAGTTGTTCACCTTATGAACTGTCTTACTCCTCGATCACCCAGTCAAGAACTCCCATTTGAAAAAGCAAGTTAAGCGTTTTCACAGTTAACGGCGATCTTCACAGCTACAGTGCTGTTTCGCACGATAGAGTGAGACGATTCACGAGCATCTTTTGGTAAACATCATCAGGGAAGTGAAGCACGACAAGGAGCAGTGGCCTTATTTTGTTTGCGCTCACATTCACCACGTCACAGTATCACTGGTGGGTTTGCCATAAGGGGGATTTTTGGTGGATATGAACGTAACATGCATTCGACACTGGCGCTTACTCCGTCAACTTAGATCTACCTTATTCACGGGTAACCATCAACTTTGGTGGTCGTTCCTTTATCCCCAGGGACGCGTCAGATGACATACAGCTTTACCCAAAATCTCGATCGGGACTTCGACCTGATGGCCCTCGTGTTTGTATAATTTGAGTGGAAGGCCAATGGTCTTTAAGTAAGACGCCTTGATGTGTCCCCCGAGCTCGACTGGTTAGGCACTTGCGATTTCAGATGATCAGATTGCGTCCCTTGATGGATTTTAATCTCGCTAGGGGCGGAACTCTTTCACAACTAGATCATCCAAGCTTCTCATGTTGTATTTTGTGTTAAAAGTTGGACAACTTTGGTACATGTGATGACGCCCTAGCTGATGAGCACCCTCTAGAAGGAATTTAGCCGGTAACACGGAAAACTATATCCATGATTGTTAATAGGATCTAATTGATCATCTCGGTTGTTAGTGGACGGATCAATTAGAAAGTGATAAATTTAACTGTTCATGTCCCTCTAGAGAATTTATATCAAGAGTCTATGGTATTCAAATTCTGACACAATCACTTTTTTTGCTGTAGTTCAACAAACCCCAGTTGGTCTCGTCCGATGCGCGTATTTCCTTTGAGCAATCCAGTCGTCCACCTAGTTCCAGTACCGACCCTAACGCTGGTGTTGCTGACAGTGCTCGCGGTTTTCCGAACGGTCCCGTATATCACTCCAATATATTCGGCGTATGTTCCCCACCCGTCTCCCAAAAAGAACGCGATGGATTAAACTCTGACGGGGCAGGTGTGCTAGGGACGCAAGTACCCGCGGCTGGTACCGTCCCAGAACCATTCCAACCGAATAATAGTCTGTTTTTCACTCCCTTGCCGGTCTCATCCTCTTCCGCCGAATGTTCTGTTCAAGACGGACCACAAGCAGTCGGTGCTTCCGGTGTATTTGATTACTTTGCCGGAATGAGACCTACCGAACAAGTAAGTTGTCCAATTCTATCATTCCAAGTGTACATCATTTCATCGGACCGATAAACTACTGAACCATTTAGGAGTACAGTTTTGCATTCTGCCTTATTGATCAGTTCAGTTCGTTCTATTTTTTTTTACAACTACAGGCCTTGGATTGATGTTTTACAGTTTTGGTTGCTACCGTACAGTACCGTCCGTTCGAGAACGAACTGCAACAAAAGTGTGAGCTAGTCGGAAGTTTTATTGTACACAAATTTAATTACAAATCAAGTGCCATCAAACCCACCGCAGTCCGTGCGTCCTCTGTGGGTGTTGTACTACCTGAGGTTTGGGCACCTTAATCAGTGGACTGGCTCGAGTAAGCTTGCTCAGACTTCTGAGCTAGATTCTGCGTAATTGCAGATTCTGCGATTAACCAGTGGCTTATAGTCGTTGCAAATGTTCACGTGCGCAGAAATAACTGAACACCCATCAGTAATCCCATCTCGACGGCTGGGATCAAATGCTCTCAGTTGATCCGTTTGCTGTTTGTATAGGGTGGTCTCGTGTGAGTGCCTCCCGTCAACTCTGATCATCATCATTGTTCAGCGTTAAACAACAAGGCAAGCCTCGCTCACTGCTACCTTTTCCCCAGGGTTGCACGTTTCTATAAAAAAGTGAATATCCAAGGGGAACGGGGAGTGAACCCACACATCATCATCATCATCATCATTCAGCGTTAAACAGCAAGGCAAGCCTCACTGACCGCTGTTTTTTCCCCACGGTTACATTTTTCCATACGAAGAGTGAATATCCAAGAGAGTGGACCTACACAGGTGGGAAGAA
>LUCM01007219.1:15005-42935 GCA_008360955.1 Fasciolopsis buskii | reverse complement strand
GCACGATATGGTAGGCGAGTGTTCGCCGTATGCAACACGTGACCCACGTGCAACCAGCGTAGTCTATTAAGTTTCATACGCTGAAACAAGGTATTTTCAGAATTGGCACTTAGTATTAGATTCCTGACCTCCACATTACTTACCTGGTCACTCTACGCAATCTTCGCGATACTACGTAGACATCGGTGGTCGGAAACCTTCAAACGACGAACATCTCCCACACGAATATTCCATGTTTCGTAACCACACAGCAGAACTGCGCGCACTGCGGCGCAGTGAACGCGGTCTTTCAACTTCGATGAAATATCAGGCCGACGACACAAGTGTTCCAGCCCAGCGTTAGCCGCTCGAGCCTTGGATATACGCGTAATTACTTCCACTGCCGAGCTACCATCGATCGACTGGAAACATGCGCTTGAGGTCGTTAGCGTGACCGTTGCATAATCGGTCTTCGTTGATGTCGCAGTTATTTCCCTTCCAATTTTAAACTGGTCTGTCCATCGCAAATAATCATGATTTTTGCTCTTTCTGCAATGGACTGTATCACCTTACAATACATTTGGGTCTCTTTAGGTTGAAATAATCAGAATTGATGATGCGTGGTTGCATGATGACAGCTTACCACTAATATTTTGTAATCTCTTTTGATGGACAGTATGTATGCATCTAGGCAGCTGCTTCTATTTGGAGATATTTTTATGTTGGCCTTATCTTTTGTTGCACTTTTTCGAAAACGTATCGTTCTGTTCCGTTCTTCCCTCCCGACTTTCATTTCGACAGCAGCCAGGTACCAGATCTCGGACAGTTTCCGGTGATTCACAAAGTTCAACTATTGCCGGTTATCCAGTGAGTCGAAACTCCTCCACCGTTCTAGTTCACTTTCGGTTCGCGTTACTCATTTCCTGTCTGATCTGCCGGTCTTGGTTGAATTATTATTACTTTATCTCATTCTAGGCACTTAGGTCAGGCCAAAAACCCACCAAAGCTATCAAACGCAAGTCGAATCGTCTTATCCACTCCCCTGGGAGATTGTCAAACGTTCCCAAAGTTAAAGAGACTGTTCCCGAATCGAAACCAGCCCATATGTCAGTGCGTAAATCCACAACACGATGTGCTAGCTCCTCCTCTGTAAACCAGCTCATAACTCAATACACGCTTGACACGGTAAGCCCAGACGAGCCAGTGGAAAGCAAATGTGACATCGACCGTGTTCAAACAGGGATCACAAGTCGCACTAACGGAGTTCGACGTGGGAGCAGTCAACCCAGTCCACGTCAGGCCACCCATGTGCATCGACCAGTTACCAGCCATGCGCAGCTGTGTACACGTTCCTCTGCTCATTGTGAACGATCTTCGTTTCAGTCTCCTTCACGCCAGATCATCAGCCCGACTAGTCGGTGTCTTTCAAATACATTTAAACCTCGACCTCCAGGCGTGCACCAAAACCCATTGCCACCACTCCCCTTACCCGTGCTTAACATTGGGTCAGTGCGCTGTGATCGTTGCGAATGTTGGCACTCTTTGTACGCATCGGACGGAGATCGGCATTCGATTCAGGTGATCCAGTATCAGCGATACATCAATGCGTCGCAATCGTTCCTATCTTGTTTTCCTCTCGTTCTTGTTTGCCGCACGTGTTGTTTTTATTTTATTAATCACGATTTCATTTAATTGGTCTATTCATTGCTCCTCTCCAGATTGCATTGCTATGCCGAAAATATTGTGCGATCTTCTTGTCATTTTCCTTTCGTGCCCCCCATCTTATGCAGCATGCGCGCTCACGGAATAGCAGTGGTATGGGTACTTCTCGTCGCAGTTCCGCCAACTTCGACCGTTCGGTCAACACGGGGCCTCCACAAACCCCCAAACACATATCTCCATCTCACGATTTACAACAACATCCGATAAAAGAAGAATCATCACATGCTCATCCGGATCGTCAAGCTACCGTACGAGCCACAAAGGAGGACAAATCGGACGACGATCATAATGGATCTAGTAACTCGGGACAATCAAAGGTAGATTTGAGCTGTTTTTTATTATGCCTAATTGGGTTTGTTTGGGCAAACAAATTTGTAAGCGATCCTCACTGGTGTTCTCCGGACTAAAATATGTGAAATTTTGGTGCCCAAATTATTCAGAAGAGATGTAGGACAGTTGAATTGATGTGTTGTTGAATCCTTTTGGGTCACTTATGTTTGCTTGATTTTCATGTCCCCAAAGCTCATTTATGACCCCTAGGAAGCTGAGATTGGCTTGAACCGAACGATCTCGGTGAAATCGCGTCTGACTGATCGAGATCCACTGCCCGGCCCTGCGGATACTGTTTTATTTATAAATAGACAAAGTAAAATGTAGCCGTTTATTTTCTCAATTTTGCCAATGCGATGATTATAGGGATACTCCTATCCTCATGTGAGAATAGTGGCGTTAATATTTCCTCAAGCAGGAATCTGTCTGACTTAAAATTTGCGGACGACGTTGTGCTAGCGAGTGAAGACCCGAATAAGTTCCACTTTTTTCTCGATCGTCTGAATGATAGTGTAGGTGTATTTGGACTTCATTTTGCGCTTTTTAAGATTAAAATGCTGTTGTAGGAATAGATTGGCTCAAAGCGGAGCTTCGTTCTCTCGAGAGTAACTGGTCGAGGTAGAGAGATTTAATTAATTCGGTAGTTGTATCTCATTTGGTGGTCTTATAGCGAAAGAAGGGTATTCGTACATACGAAAGGCCCCATTGGCATTCGCTAATTTGAGTCACCTGTGGCGTTTGGGTTATCGATGAAAGGTCGAGCATATGCAAGAGCATTGAGATCGGTATTGCTCTATGGCTGTGAAACATGGCCTTTGTGAACAGGAAATATGCGAAGACTTTTTGATGTTTGAACATCGTTACCTTCGCAATATTAATGGCATATAGTGAGAGTTTTGTAAGCAACCCAGAGGTTAGGCGTAAGATGCTGAATTGCAGAATTTTATCTTTTGAGGAGGCACTGAGTCAGATTAGGTTAAGATGATCGAGTCGTTTTGTGCACGTCCACAATATTACTGCCTCTTTGTACGCTGTTTTGCGAGGCAGCTTATGGTTGGAGGTGGCCGATCGAAGACATGGAAAGAAGTATGAAAATCTTAACTAATGGACTTGCTCGTGTACGTGGAGTTAGACTATCCAGTTGGGATCCACAAGATCCGTCAAGAGATGGACGATGATGCTGGGTGATACCCCTCGATGAGACAGTCAGTAGTGTTCTTTCATTTGACGGCTTCCGTCTTTTGTAGTTGGCTTCTCACCAGTCCTCGTTCTTTTTCTGTCCCTGAGAAAATGGTCCTATGGGGTAGCAGCCACAACCAGAATACGTTGTTGCATAATTAGTGGTTGTACAAACTGAACCAAATTGACTGTGGTAGTAGGACTTCCCAAATGCCCACAAATAGGCTATTAAGAACTTGAGAGTCCACAAGTGTTCAGATGCAAAGGAGTCTCAGACAACTAGTAAAATGTCACGGTTGGGTGCGCGAGGCCAGTTCGTTAACCGATCTCATGAGCTTGATTTTCGAGCATGATATCATCTAGTGTGACAAGAAGTCTATATGGTCTAATTAGATTACGGTTTGCAGTCCGACCAACTTTTTCCGCATAGCACCTATCACTTCAGTCTGTTCCCTTGGCAGAATTACATGGACTCCCGGGTTTTATTCGCTTCTTCGGAATCGCGAACGAGTCACCAGTAATCGTGCACATACGCACTTCTACCTTACCGTTTGTACTTCATTGCACAAGAACTAGATGCGCGCCTTCGGACAAAGGCGTAATGATGACAAAGACATTTTCTGTGCCAAATTTTCATCAAACCTCAAGATGGTTCGCGAAGTTGGGAACCAGGAAACAGTCAGTATAAAGTACAAAAAGTGAATTAGATTGTTCTGTAGATAGTTCGAAACCCTGACCACATTTGGGAAATACAACATTTCACCGGCTCTTCCGTCTTTTCATTGTCGGTGATCTATTTTGGCTTTACATGGTTCTTCAGTTCCGTTATCACGGGCATTGTCAAACTTCTATATCGCTGATAGGGGTACTTCACGAAGAAAAAACCTCTGCTGCAGTAGATTCACTAAGTGCTTCTTTAAATAAAGGCCTTTGAATTTCAGATTTTCGCTTTTTTTTCTCTCAGGAAGTCTCATCGTATCACATAATATTTTCGAGGTTTCAGAAAATGATCTTGGCCTACCATTTAAAATCTCAGTGATCACCTACTTGGTCCCCGTGAACCAGATCAGGCCTCATATCGTTCGTCGTCTTTGGCACTAATATGCACCTAAGCGTTATGTATTTTCGGGTACATCACCAGGATCCGATGAAGGGTAAATGCACATTCTACTTTCACACCAGACTGTCGAAGATCATCTTGTTGGGCTTCTTCCTCTTTCAACTCTGATGTGATCATAACTTCCGCACTTTAGGATCCCATCTCCATGTCCAAGCCAATCTCCGCATGTTTTGCACGACGAGATCATCGACTCAGGTGTTTTAATTCCACATTGTTCATGTAGACAAAAATCCTATAAAATCAGTATGATTTAAAAACCGGGTCTCTTATCCAAGCACATTTTGACGTCATCAGCATCGTACTGTGGCGCATTTCTAAGGTAAGCGATATGGCTTGACATCAGTTCGCGTGGAGTTCGTTTAGTCCACACGATCATATCACTGTGAACATGGAATGGATGTTGCTTTTGCCACAATACGAAAATCGATGTAATTGTAGTAAATTGCTATGACGGAGACATCGAGTGTATCAAAGACAAATATCACAAACTTGGAAATCGACGCTGATGTGTCTCCAACCTTTTCGTTTCTCCGTGCGCCCTCGCTGATTGTTCAGGACGGCTGGTTCTCCGGGTTGTTCGGGCGATTGAAACGGAATGGTGCAAAGAACATACATCTCCCCGATGACTCGAAACCCTCAGTAAGTGCGGTCTATCCAGTCTAACGAAAACACACTTTCCTGCTCCTAACTTCTATTTTGCCACCAAAACTCCCACCATAGTGCGAAAATTCCCACAAACCCATTAACTTTCACCGGTCCCAACGATGTTCATTCCATATATATATATATATATATATATATATATATATATATCATATTCTCTTGAATAATCAAAAATGTTCAAGGAAATCGCGAAGTTTGCTGTTGCTAAGATATGACATACCTGCACGTTACGCTCGCTTAAATCTGTCTGTTACTAAATCCAGTGACATCCGATTCACAGTATCATATTTTTTTATCATGTTTCTTACTCGATTAGGAATAACAATCTTTTTTCAACTCATGACTACCTCTAGGTCCGAATTTAGGATAAAAGACCTGAGATGTTGGTAAATTTTTTCAATGATTTTGAATATGGGCATGTCTTGTGGTGAAATCGGGATTCCGAGGCATGGATGAATGGCACGGGAGATTGCCAAATGTACCGTGCTTTTTCGAGATCGTATGGTCACTAAGTTTGTCACGTAGATCCTCATTCCATGTTTTAATGAAATCTTCCAGTTATGGTCGCCCAGATTCCTACCAAAAATTCAGATCTGCCCTGCGTTCAGGTCACCTCATAGCGCAGATACTATCAAAAGATTAACTCAGGTCAGTTCAATCCGTAGACTACGCGTCGGTCTAGGCATCCGATTTGTATCCAGCTCACGGAAGAGCCTTAGATTTTGATAGGCAACCGATGACATGAAAATGGAGAATGGATAAACTTTCATACAAGTGATATACTCTGTACAATGCCTCCTTTCCTTTACAATTCCTTGCACGCAATTTGTCACGCGGATTTGTGCCAATGAGTAGCCGCAGTGTTAACATCACTTCCGCTGATCCCCGAAAGACATTTCAAGCCGCATGCTAACTGTACTAACGTCCCTTGTACAGTAATCATTCCAAGCTTCTTATGCACTTAAGTCGTACTTTTTCACCAGTCAGAACAAGTAAGATTCCGTTCTTTGTTTCTATATCACATCAGATTCGATTCATTCCGAGTTTTATCCTGTTTGTATACTCGTTTGGATTCTGTAAGGCCCCATCTTCTGTCTGATAACTGGTTTCGAACGTTTGGCGTTTGGTGTGTTAATCCAAATGCTCAACTTGGATTGGTTTCTTCGTCAGTAAATTACTGAAAGTCCTGGGCTCTAATTTCTTGCAATAAATTCACCAACCAATCGTTGTTTTTGCTCTGAGTACTCGGATTGTTGCTTCTGTCCACTTGTGCAAACATGCAGGAGCATATTCTAGAAATCATGTCAGTTTTCGATTTATCGATGCCGCGACGCATTCAATGCCGACTTCTACTGACTTAGCTAATTTTTAGATCGTTGATAAGTTCGTCAATCTAACGCGATGCATAATTTCTCTAATCACTTCTTAAATTGATATAGTTTTGCGTAATATTTACTAATGGTCGGCCATTGTACAACGTTGGTAATCTTTTTTTTCATCGGTAGACTGATTTATTTATTCGTTGATTCATTCCTCCATATAA
This sequence comes from Fasciolopsis buskii, assembly GCA_008360955.1. Lineage (NCBI taxonomy): Eukaryota > Metazoa > Platyhelminthes > Trematoda > Plagiorchiida > Fasciolidae > Fasciolopsis > Fasciolopsis buskii. The sequence goes on along the minus strand of LUCM01007219.1, from coordinate 36,399 downwards.
TCGTGTTGATCAGAGTTTAATTCTCACCAATTGCCATTGTAAGTTGTCTCTCGCTCTGTGTGTGTGTGTGTCTCTCTACGGTTGGTCGGTGGATCCCGATAGAACAGAATATTCTGTAAACCATATCCATGAAATTGAGACGTTTGAAGTATGATAGAGAAATACGATAGTTTTCACACCGATCAGTTGAGAACGCGGTGTGAATTGGTTATTTAGTTCATTCAGTTCAAACTATTCTACCTTAGACTTGTTCTAACACTCTTACGGCTCATTTGTTACCACAGTCCCAAACTACCGCACATCGTAACGTCTAATTGATGCGTGTTCAAACCAATCCGATTCACGATTCGATAATTGAACGAATTATCATTCTTCCGCCCGAATTGATGGCGAATAATGTTTTCATCTTGGAGATATCTCTGTCTGGAGTGTACCTTGTTCACCAAAGGCAGTCTCAAAGTTTTTTCTTATCCCGAAACTCTCTTTGGATACAGTACTTTTAGAATTTGGCATGCATTTTAAACGCTATGCATTGTGTGCATACGATCACCAGTAGCTTTACTATTCTTCTGTGGACAAAGCCATTTATTCGGTGAGCTTGATGGAACAGAGCTCGTTAGATGTGATTCATCACAACGAGTCTGCTTTTGACTTGTCTTAACTGCGCAAATTAGCGAACGAACCCGTTATTCAGATCGAAATTTTGTGTGATCGGATAGATTTTTAACGATCCATCCTCAAGGCGCTACTGTCGTATTTATCGGTTTGTTGATAAATTGGAGGTAGAAAAATGTGGTGATTGTGATTGTATAACAGTCGATAAGCTATATCGATGAAGCGATTGTAAGCCTCACGTTCAATATTCGGTCAGGGAATTTTCCAAGTGCTTCGATTAAGCTAATTCACCGCGAAAGATAATCGGTAGACATGACGAGCACAGGATTTTTATTACATACTTGAAGCGTGAATTTAGTTGTAGAAGCTTATTGTCACTCGAGTTCTCCATACAAGAAGGTGAACGGGCAGCCATGACCTTGAAACTTGGAATGATGGGGAATCGAATGGTCAGGTGTAGTAATGAGCCGAACGACAACAGATTATCATTTACCACCGATTTAAACCCTTCGCGCATAACTCGGGTTTGAGGACTCGTCTCTAACGTTCTGGGTCTTATATTTTTTAGTTTGTGAACTGTTACCCTGTACATAACAAGAAATATGCCCTCCGCTCCTACGGGCTATTCTTCTGATAATGTTAAATAGGCCGTGACCAAACTACAGATAGAACCGTCTCTCTCCCCGTTGAAACCGGCATGGCTAATGATCTTCGTTGCGTTCTTTCATTGCTTGTATGGACGGTTTCCTTTACTCGGGGACTAAATCATGCATGTTAGCCCAATAAGATGTTAAAAATCGATCGATGAGAGCACACACTGACACATGAACACGGTTCAAAGTCCACATATTTTTTGCTAGATTGACGTGAGATTCTGGTACTTTGGGTCTCTCTGGACATTGTGACTTTATTTTATTGGACTACTTTCGCCCCCTTGGAATGTTGTAGGCTGCCGCAATGTGAGCCACGCACCGAGAGTTCTTTCCGTAAAATTTTCCTATCCGAATTGGGACAAGGAAACTAGAATTTAAGAGGGTCAGGTCTGAATTGAGTTTCATTCGATGGCACAAAAATCAGACTACGTGGCTAAATACTGTCTTCAGTGGCGTAGTTTCATTCAAGCGGTTTTATTATCTACGTGGTTTTCATCGCTAAATCTTGGTCTTTGTGGACCGACTTATTTCTCTTCTCGGATTTGATGACAGTACGTACAGTGTCAACCAACCAGAAGTGAGACTCCAATCGGTTAATGAAGTGGTACTTTCCCGCACCTCAACCGCCATCGATGTGCACGAAATCAACTGGTGAAACTGGCTGTTTTTCCGGACTTGATCAAACTGCACACCCACTCCTGCGTTTTTTCATTCCACTGGATCCATTATACCATCCGGTAACATCTGAACGGTAGAGTGCATCCGTTTGAAGAAATGGCCAGTTGAGACAGTTTGAATTTGTACCTTCATTAGCATACGGCGCTATGTTTACGTGCAGTCTTTTGGTCAGTTGAAAATACCTTGCAATCGCTTCAGCTTCAGTCTGGTACATCAATCCCTGATTTTGGGCACTGTAATGTGCGAGACTTGATTTGGGCATAAGGTTTGCAGTTCGTTGTAGGCAACCCAATTCAATGCTCGTCGATGTCACCATATTTCCTGCCCCGTCCTGTAGTCATACCGCGTGCTCGATATGCCGAGTAGAGAAATCGATACGCCGTGTATTTGTCTTTTCTCTTCTCTGTATGTGTCCGCTTTTCTGTCAACTTCGGTTTGACAGCATTTTGATTTGGATTAATCGAGACAAATACCTAATCAGTGCATCCACCATCCTCGCCGTCTTCCCGGATTGTTGCGTACTGTGGATTTTTGGTGCATTCTGGTGAACAAACGTTTCTTCCGTCTAATTATCGGTGATCTTTTTAATCGAATAATTATTACTCATTTCCCACTGTTTTTTGATCAATTCATTATTGAATCCAATGCCGCCGTTGTAACTGTGAGAACCTTTTTTGTTCACCATATTATTTCGTGGTCTGTCCTAATGCTACTGCAGATAGTGGTCGTTCAAACCATGTATGACAGAGTGAGTTTGCCTTTCCTATTAACCGAGTACATGCCTTTCATTCAATGGTCGTGCGTTTATGCGGGTAAAGGGGTATAACTTTCTTGGTCTCAAATTTGATTCGCTGCCCAACTCAGGGCAATAAGAAATGGAAGAAGCCATGCGGAGGCCAACAGATGACGTGGCAACGCGGGATGAGAAAATTTACAGAGAACTTAGGTAATGTTAGTGTCTCACGTTTTCGTCCTCGTGGTTGGGGTCCGAAGGACCCGTCATCTAGGTGGCTGGAGACACTGAAGGATATGGCAGTGAGTCGTGAACAGCGGCGATCGTGTTGTCATTTTCTATCGGTCCAGCACTATTGGAAAAGTGTGTTTGTACAGTTAGATTATGTTCCGTGTGTTGGCTGTAGCAGCACCTTACCTGTTCCCCTTTTATATTCACTCTTCTCATAGAAACTTATAACTCTGGGGAAAAGGCAGCGGTCAGTGAGGCTTGCCTTGCTGTTTAACGCTGAACGATGATGATGATGACGATCAAGGTAATAGACAACCGTACTCTGTGAAGTAGTGTCAACGTTACTGTATTGTATACGGTCTTCAATGGGTCAAGTGTGATGTGAATAATCAAAATTTATCATGTGGCTTCCCATAGTTCACTGACCACGACAAACTATAAAAGCGAAGCTCCTCAGGTCAGATTGGCAAATGGATCAGGTTGCCGAGGAATAGTATGCTTTCAGTAACTCGCACGATGGACGCAAACTACCTTGCATAAATCACCACAAAAATCACATCCGTATTGGTCACGGACACATTTTTCTGGCGTGTGCATCATTTGTGAAAGATGTAGCCATAAGAGATAAAGTATTTCGAGACCAAGCAGTGCTGGGTTTCAAGATACCGACACTTCGTTCGCCGCCCTGGCTCTCGAACATGTCTTAAATCTTCGGGGCGTGTTTAGGAAAATTTTCTTCATCTTTTCAGTTTTGGTATATCATCATCTGAGGTTGGGTGCTTGTCTAGTGTGTTATTAGGCTCAAGCTCACGTGATCCTAGAGGTCACTGAGGTACAAGCTCTGTCCTCGTATGAGGTTACTGGCTGATTCATACTTCACAATCGCAGGGCCGAATAGGCAGCTGTTGAGTGGACCATCGTACATGGGGCGGTCCTGTTGAACTCTTGTCAATCGGTCCGCTGCCGCGTAGCCGTGATTTCTATTTTGCTGACCGAGTGTGCAGTGTACATGATAACACGTTTGGTCTGTTCTCATTTGTGAATCACTATGCTTTTCATTGGCAAAATGATTTGTCTCTTGATTTAATTTGTTCTCACATTTGGGACCATCAGCAGTACCAGTATATTACCGAGAAATCGGATCCTTATTCCCACTGAACGTTCACTCACTACTATTGATTCTGTTTTACGTTGTATTCTTCGCATCCAATAACATTGGGCCGAACTCATTCAGATCGGAGCTCCGTTTTCAACCATCTCACCTGCATTTTGATGCTCGCGACAATCAGTTTGAACACCCGAATACCCCTGGGCTGTGTCGTTTAACGTCACTCGTGTTTCACCATCGGTTGCGGTGACATTGTCAGTTCGCAGGCCGTTGGTGAAATGTTTACGAACTAAGCATCAACCACCGTGATCCGGAATTCGCAAAAACTATCACTAGGGCCAACACTGAGTTTCTTACATTGTTTATGCGCTATATCGGTTAGTGTAACCCAAGATCACCCTACAATGTTTCCCAGTGTTTATTTAACCATACAGCATGTGTTCTTAGCCTTTGTTCCTGGATTATTAGCCTTCACATATTTACGGTTCTTGAGAAATACCCGGTTGAGATGTGATAACGTGCAGTACCAAACAAGCTTGTTTTCGGTGTTTCGCACCAGACTACGTAGAACAAGATTTGTGGGTACTAGAATCGGGACGATGGAAGAGACGAGTTTGGATGGTAGCCTCATGTGAACAAGTCTCAAGCTGATGGCCAGTTGCAAATTATGTTTCGGTTTTGATAACATGCCCTGTATTGTATGGCAAAACTAAACGCATCCTCATCCGAACTGGGCCGTAATATCCGGTCAGCAAGTAAGATTTTCCAAAAAATGGAGTACAAGGCCTGCTAGCGTAACGTTTTGGGCTTTCCGATCTCTTAGGGCTTAGCAATTGGTGCATAACTTCAATCTTAAGGACAATCCAAAGCGAAGTACTCCTTGATTTGTCCGGTGATTGGATTGGTGAATGATTCAATCGGTCGTTGATTGCCCACCTAGGGCAACTTTGTCAATCACGATCGTCCATCACTTGACAATGTGTTCATTGTCCACGTCTCATTGAACAAGAGAACACGATTGTACTATGATGGATGATAATCATGGGCGTTTTCTGGTTCGACTGTTTTCATTTCTGATAATACACCGATCCATAATCGAGCGAATGCAATTAACCTGAAGCTACGACATTCGATTCGGTTCCCTGCTACCCTAAATCTTTTTTTTTTTCGTCCCAGCAGAACAAGTCTTCAGCACATTCTTGTTCGTCATCAAGAATCGTCCAGCGGAATACCGAAATGATTTACGAGGCGCTCCAGAAGGAGTCGCACTTAAAAGTCACTAGGGTCAATTGTTGGAGACTTTTTTTTTGCCACTGTGCATTCTGGAGCATTTCCTTTGTTCACTGTTCCTCCTACGACCACCACTCTGTGACGCTTTTTGGAAGTACTCTCGCTAAAGCGGATTTATAAAAATGAGCTTTGAAAATAAATCTTCAAAATCTTTTTTTAATATCTTAACCCTTTTTTGCTATCCCATTTGGTAAACAGTTTGCTAATCGATCCGAAAACAATAAGTGATAATTAAAAATCGTGAGCGAAGTTTAGAAAAATTATACGTTATGGCTGAATAACCACGAGAAGCACTGTAGTCCCGATATTATATATTCCCTCCACTAATTTATCTCAACATCACGGAACAATTGACCATATGATTTCGTCTTTCGTTTCATACGCAAAATGAGCGAAGTTCGCAGGGAAACAGCTAAAGAAGGTCGCTACTATTAATATGATAAAGTAAATTTAAATCCTGCTGTTGAAAAGTCAGATGTACCGTGATTCATGTTTTCTCGACAGTCCTGGATCGTTTCTCTGATGATAGCCAGTCAGGTCTAATTTGTACTTGTATACAAAAGGAACTGTTCCATTTAGCGACTCCAGTGTGCTCTGGAACTACAGCACTGAATATCGGGAATCCAACAACAAGTTAACTGGGCACAAAGCATTCCGTATTCTCACACTGTCTTGTCCCATAATCACTCGTTTGAACCGCATATACAAACGTGAAAAATAAAAATAACTTTCTGGACTTCGTGGGATACATTCTCAACCAATTGTCCATCAACTCAGTTGCCGAACTCAGTTAGTTTGGCAATGTTCATTTGGTCAGGCAAATCACTCTGTTGCTCACTCTCGTTATTGTCGTTCCGATCTGATGAATGTTTTCATTCAGTAAAATGCACTACTTATCCACACACCCCCCGTGGAAATCTGTCTGTTTGTTACCGGGATCAAATCAGTGTAATGAAGCACCTATTTAGATATGTTCACTTTATCTGTTTTCTCAGATCTCACTTTCGGTATACTTATTCAATACTACCTGATTGTTTTTTTTTCATTTCGTTTCTCGTTTCCCCATCCCCATGTTTAATCTGAATTCTGCTCATCCGTTCACTCACTCATTCGCGTTCCTATGCGTTTCACTTTCTCTACATGTATGGGGCATTTCTTATCTCCGGTGCATATCAATCTTTGCCCTCTGTTGCTGGTCTTTTTTGCTATCATTCGTTCACTTTGACTTGTTAGCCCTAATGTCACATAATGAAATTCTGCCGGTGACAATTTTTACATGTTTACACGCATGTGCTCCAAACCTTTTTGTTGCCTCGCTTCTTCCTCGTTTACTTCCGCTCCAACTCATTTGCTGCTCTCTCATGTCTGTTGTATATCGAGATTGTCTCGTCAATTTTTCTCCACCGAATTCGGGGCTATATTTCCCTCCCCCACCCTTTTTCCGAATTGACCGACTTCCGAGACTTGTTCTATCCTGGCTAATCCCCCAATTGTTCAGATTCGTGTATCGTGATTGGTCTTTTTCTACATTGGCCACCTCACATTGTTTTCGTCGAACGTATCACCGATACAGGCTCGAACCCTTATACTCACACGAAATCCGACTTTCTCTCGGGCATCTATTGATAGCCCAGATTAGATTGAAATCAGGTGATGATCAGATTTCAATTCCGCTCGGCTCACTGTCATTGTTTGTCGTTGTCAGTTAATTTACTTATACTGATTTGGTACCTTGTTTCTCGCTATCTATAAAAACGACCAATAACCTCATTGGCGTGTGTTTCTGTGAGCATTCTTTTTCCTTCTGATCTTATCCTCGTTTCGTGTGATGAGTTTACGCAAATCACGATTGCACTTTCGAACAACCAAGTGGCCCCGGAGATTTTTTGGACTCATGCAGTTGGTGATCAATTCAGCTCTTCTAATTTTATCTTGTCAAGTGGGCGAATGAAAAGGTAATCAAAGCTTGGAGGAGGGGAAGTGTTAATCTTCTTTACATTCATCTAATCGATCTCACGTTATATTTCGCTGATCACAGATTCCGACACGGTTTCTGAAGGCGTTCGTAGCCGTTCCATATCACGGGTACATTCAGATTGGAGCTGTTAAATTAGCTATACCTCCGACGTCGTTATCACGATGACTTGCCCTTTACTCAAGTGCCTGTCTCTGCTCATACAAATTCTTCCTGAAATAACTGTTCATCCCATGTTTAACGAGACGACCCAAAGACGAGTCGCTAAAATCATTTATAACTCTTTTCCTCCATCATCGGTTCATTGATCACGTCGTCGCCTTTTCTTCCCTTCCGTTCTTTATCACGCATCCCCTGTTTCCAAACAGATCGTTTGGGATGATGAACGCAAAGAATGGGTTGATGTCAACAATCCGGAAGCAAATCAGGCTCCTCCTCCACCCCCTCCCATGATACCCACTCGAAATACCACACCTGGTTCCACTGCCGGTGCACCCATTCCTAGTGGTGTCGGCGGAAATCTTTCCTCACCGCCAACCGGACGTAGCGGGCCACGATCTCGTTATGTGAATGTTCTTGCTAATCAGACTGCTGGACCGACTGCAGCCAAATTAGATGCTCCGTTGCCCCCACCGTTGCCTGGGATCGGCGGTTACGGGTCAGTTCCAGCCGTACCACCAGCATCGGCTTCCCGTCATGTAAGTCTGAACGACCCGTGATCAAACGTTCCACCCGAAACGAAGGGATCACTTGTCATGTTCGAAATTCATGTTAAACTTAAGTGGTTTAAACTATTGTATATTGTATTAGGTTTGTTCTGTTGTATTGTTAGGCTCTTTGCAATCAGAATTTTCGGTCTGAGATGATAATTTTAATGATAGTGACAATAGGACAATAAATACTCGAATGTTCCGTGTCTCAGAGGTTGAGGAGTTCGCTGAATGCGATGGGTCCCAGTACTTGTCGTGGTCTGGTTCCTCTAATCCATTTCAGTTTACATCATTTAGCATCATCCTTACTGGTCTTCGAATGACGATCGTTTGAGGACATCTGTTTCTATGACATGCTTCATTTTTGCGTGTTGGAAGGGGCATGATCCGTAGCTGCTAGGGTGCACTACATGGAAGAAAGAAGGAAACGGCGATCGTGATCTCGAAATTGCGATGCCACATAAAATCTTACTGGATCAGGCATAAACACGATAGTGACATGTCCGAAGCACCAAGGTGACCGGCAGATATAAGGTTCGAATCTGTGAGTATTTTGAGGTGACACGGGTAATCTCTTTGATCATCACCGATCATAGCTGTAATGTTGCATACCCTCCAAATGCCTCACCATGATCGGGGATCCGAATCGCTTGCTCGCTTTGAACACCCCCCTGAATGCTCTCAAGTGACCGAGCGTGTCTCTTGACCTCTACCCTGGGGAAATCCTACACACCTTCCCGTGGCCGAGCTGTTCCCGCTAAACTGCGAGAATAAAAAGGAATGCGCTGCGACCCCCACCAGGTTGAGTGCTCTTCAATAGTCAGTCTAGAAGAGATGGCTAAGCCCCTGATTCCAAACCAGCCACGGAGGACGTGCGAAACATACCGCTGCATGTTCATCAGCATCTGTGACGATGTGGTTCTGATTGCGCTTAATGTCCGCATGCATTTGCACTAAGGTATATACATATACAATTATATATATATATGATGGTCACTTATGATGCACTCAAAGCACGCGGTGCTGTTAGGACTACCTTCATCTCTTAGATGTTGATTTCCACATCTTGGTAGCAGTAGCGCCAATAGTAATCCAACATTGACGGCAGAGAACATAGTGTATTTCAGCGTTTGTTACCAGTAATTATATGTAACACTAAGGCATAGAAAATAGTCACTCTGCTTGATCGCATCTTCCGGAGTTAACTGTGTGGGTACTCCTGGATATGCCATTGAACTTGATTGATTGGCCTCAGTACGTCAATTGTGTGCATGCAGTTGGATAAATCGGACACCGGATTGTTTGTTTGGACAACTATACATGTGTATTTCCACGCTGTTCATTGGTTTATCTTTTCTCCAGTCAGTCGTCAAATAGTGACAATTATCACAGTTGACCGGTGAGCGCGACAACTAATTCGGTTCTTAGTTCACAAGAGAACGACAAACATTGTTCTAACATGGTTTCGTCATTGAATTCAGTGGTGACCGTGTCATCATTTTCTGTCTAATCAAAACAGTTAAAGATGTGCGTTTGTACAGTTAGGCTGTACTCCGCGTGTTGCCCACTATACTATGCTCTCTTTTTCTCACCCCCCTTTGTATATTCACTATTCCAAGATTAAGGTGTTTCTCGGGGGAAAAGGCATTAATCTGTGGGGCTTGCACTGCCGTTTAACGCTGAACAATGATGATAATTCTTGGCGACTGTGTGTGTCCATTTGCGTGATTGTTTTTGTCTTTTTGTCACTCAGATGTGAGCTGGATCCGGTTAGATAGTTTCAGTGCGTATTGTGCTATTCATCCGTATACCTTTCTTTCTGTCACTCTTTTGACTGTATTACAGAATCCTCAAAATAACGAGCATAACCTGCGCCCTCCTCACGTATCAGAACCAAATCAAGTGAACAACAGCAGTGGTCATTTTCAAATGGACGGAGGCAATGCTGGCCTTATGAGTAAGTCTAATATCTGCCTTGCATAATGCGTGTTTGCTTCATTCCAAAGTCACACGGGCAGACCTCGGAACGAAGATATCCTGTTTGTATGGCCCGCAATCTTATTGACTTGTGATTCCATCCCGTCCCCTTCCCCCATTCCTGCCGAAGGGTTTTAGGATAATCGCACGGGAATATGATGGTCGTAGTTGGGAATCCCGTCGGTGTCACTTTGATCAGAGCAGATAACAGTGTGTGTTCCAGCAATGAGACGATTACTCATGTATAGTCACATTCGCTGCTTGAATACCTATACTGTCTCAATATGGAGCCAAAAGCAAATCACAATCAAATGAGAAACAATGAAATTCATAAAATATGGGCTGAATTTAAAAAGACGTTAAAACGGGTCCAGTTCGTATGCGACACGCGTGACATGACAGTAGACCGGTGGTTTGATATGAAATCGGGACATGCCTGGCTCGAACTAACGTCAAACGGCTAGTCAGTCATTGTTGACTTGTCATAAGCAACCTGAATGGGTTGTGGTACTTCAATATGAAAGTCAATTTGTTGGTTACCAAATCTATTTTACAATTTTTGGTTCAAGTATGGTTAGTTTTAACTTCATCTTCAAACAGTTTAAATATTTCGACGTCCATGCAAAAGAAACCGATCCTCCTAATTGCTAATTTTACCGATCAATCGGTGTTGATTGTTCCCTTGTACGAGAGACACGTTTTCTTAGAGTTGACCCGATTTAGCATTCATTAACATATCACCATGTCTGATTTTTTATGACGCACCGTGCATGTTGCACATGCCCCTTCATCACTAGGGCTCACTACGCGGGGGAGCGTGGACCGGCAACCGTAACTCTGACAGCTGACACATAAAATCTCATCAGATCAGGTATGGTAACGATCCAAGCGACATCGAGTTGTCCTCTGCCACCAAAGGGACCGACGGATCTATGACTCAAGCGTCAGATTTTGTGACATACGTTCTTGTCCACCTCCGGTCAAAATCCGGCCGACTTTGCCAGGACTTCTTTCACTGTCTTGTTTTGTGGTCGTGTGACTCCGCACTTGATAGTGACAGTGGTCACTAATGCACTAGATACATTTTGCCGGCATTTGAAACCGTTTTTCGGGCACTTTACATCATTTAGTTGCGTTCTTCGTTCTTTCTTCTTGATTTGCTACATAAGGGATGAATCACAAAATCAAAAAACACTATATAGGATATTTTAGATAGAGATTCCGATAATCACGAGTCTGTTGAGTATACTTCTAAGGTAAGGGTGAATTTGGGTTGGGAAATGCTCAGATATGAACATGTACCACAGCTTGACACCATGGAGAAAAAGATGGTTGGACGAGAAAGGTGAAACAATTTGAGACAGGAGTGGGGAGATGAGCGGGAAATGCTAACAGCTACGCAACTTCCAAAACGGATTCCGAATAGTAACGGTAGAAAAAAGAGCAATTAAACAATTACCCAAAAATTGAGCGGATAATTGCAGACTGGACATCGAGGCTGAAACTGTTCATCAGCAAAGTGGTCTTGTACTGAACTCTTCCACGAACTGTTGAATGAGTTATTTTGTCTAGCTTTTCCTACTTGACTATTTTTTTATCGTATGATTCCTTTGTTTTCTAGTGTACCACTGAACTAAATGACAATTTCGGAGCCGAATGTATTCACAACCGGCAATGGAAAAACACCCGCGACATCCTCAGCGAACTGTAATCATTCATGGACGCGGATGATCATAATTCGCCCCTTTTCGGCCGACCGTTGTTCCCCGTTGTTGGTCTTTCAATTGGTACTGTTGCCTTCCCCAACTATTCCTTGGACACATCTTTTTTTCTCCCTCGATTAATTTCATTCTTTGGTCAGTCTGCTTTCTGGAATTGGTTGCGGCCGAGTTCACCATCGCTCGCATCGTTATTAATAACATCATCATTCCCTTCTCTGTGCACACCGGCAACCCCCGTTGTGATCTATTTTGCGAATTGTTTTCAAGTTTTTTTCAAACTCCATTCCTGTTACTGCCCAACGTAGGTGGTATTGCCGTTTAGTTCAACAATGCTTCATTCTTTTCTCTCATCTGTTTTTTTGCAGACGACCAATCCGTGCTACTCTCGAACGTTCTATCACCTTTCCGTCACTTCACTCGGCCCCGTCGTTCAGATAATAATTGTTCATTATTTGTTCCATTGTTTCCAATTCGAACTTTCTGTAACAAAGCCTTTACTGACTGCCCTCACGCAACTTTGCTGACTTGATGCGAATTGGCGCTATTTCCGACCATTACTTTGTGTTCCGTTCATTCTCATTCTATTCTGTCGAAAGTTCACTTCCTCCTGATCGAATAGTTTGTTTAAACCACCCACGGTCTTGTGAGAGGACAGGATTTATGGTCTTCTGGCGCCAAGACTATGACCACTGTCTCTCATCGCCGCAATCCCCTTGCCTTCATTGTTTCTCACTCTACTCTTGTCGAGATTCTGTCTCCCTTTACAAATACCTGTGTAGTTTATGGAACTTTGTGATGTTATCCGTATGCGTGTGTACACTACTTGACACCTCGTGCTCATCCTCTTCCCACTCATTGGGTGGTTGTGCAACAAAATATCTTTACCTCTGCTCACTAATTGTCTTTTTCTCTAATTCCTCCATTAACGTGCCCGTCTCTCCTTGTCTGTCTTTTTTACGGATTACCCAGCGCGGTGAGATGTTTTGTTTGATTAGTCTTTAGATGATTCAAATATCTCCGGAGGTCGTACCCCCCCTAGTTTTTACAGTTCATTTCTCCTAAGTAGCAACCACAGGGATCAGTCACATTTTATCCATTACTGTCGCTCGGTGGATTTAACGCTCCCGTTTGGACCAGTATTATCCCGATTTCAGCACTGTGGCTCTAAAGTGATTTGTAGAATAGTCTCTGATAACTTTACTCACAAATGCCCCGGATCCGTCATTTTAGGACTCTTATATCCTCTCATTTGGGGCGTGGTCCGCAAGGTAGGTAAATATTCTGTCTTCCGACGGCACCATGACTGATCAGCTAGACCATGAGATTGCCTACATCATTTCGTCAGCGTTCACCTGATCTATTCGGTTGAACAGTAATTCATGAATGGTCTTTAAGCTTCTATTGTCCTGGGGATTCAAAGTCGACATCACCGAAGGTCTGTCGTTCACAATTTTTCCAACTTCAGCAAATCCAATCAACAACATTTCATCATCTACCGGTTGTCGAATGTAGTAGAATAGGTAACGCCGAACAGTCCGGATCAGCTGCTCCCACGCGCATCCTTGATAACTGACGGTGGGGGCTGCAGCTCACACGTACATCATAAGTCTGACAGGCCCTTTATCTTTCACTTGCTCCATAATAGTGTAGATCTGAAAGTGAGTCATCTCTGTTACCTCCGATGTGACAGAACTCCTGAGCCCGCAAGAGGCCATCCCTCGAGGATTGTCTGAGCACGAATGAGACGGAAGATAGACGGGGCGTCAAATCGAACGAGCGAAACTTCGCTCAAAACACCGGTAGTTGACGAGAATCGAAATGATTTCGTCACAGAAACCGGAGGCAGTCTCCATCTCTTTCTAGAACCTAAACCTGCTTGAACATAGACTCGACATCTGACGAAACGAGGTACTACCTTGATGAGACCATTGGCCATGTCCAGGCCGGTGGGCAGCTGAGAATCTAATGGGATGGAGCGAAATCGACAAGCCAATCAAATACCACACGTAGCAACTGGGTGGGGAGGCAGGTATCAAACGGACTCCTTTTCGGCTAAGCAAATGGTCGTTCAATCTTTTCATCGTACTCCTTAACTAGTTAGTCGGATATGACTGTAGCATGAAACACCCAGAACTGCATGTCCTTCCAAAGCTTTTTCTGCACAAGCTGGAGTCGATAAAAGGCAACGCAATAGTTTGACGGTAGTGCTGGACAGCCTTCCGTCCAGGGTTGAGATGATTGGTAGTGATCATCTGCCTTCGTTAATAACCGTTGGACAACGTCAGTCATGCGCATGTCGACCTCCGGATGGCCGCTTCATTCGACGGTGACCCATTGAACTCCAAGGAGGACATTTTCTCCAACTTGGCTTGTAGATCTTCATCAGCGGAGCATGTAATTCGATGGTAGCTTGTGTCACGTGGTCCAGTACGGTTAAGCGGACCGAGAACTGTTCAGCCAAACGGAGTCGGGGCAGCGTATGGATAGTTCGGGCCTCCGTTATGACTTTCTAGAACCCCGTGAGACGAGGGTATGTCCATGCCGATCACCATGGATATGGATTGGTCGTCCGAATCGACCAGCGGTAGTTCGATCAAGTGCTTCCAACCGGAAAACTTTTGATTCCGGCTACAACCGAGTGATTGTTGGTAGTCGTTCGACAGCTCATGCCTCAACAACAGTTTGAGGTCCTAACGTTAACCCACTGACACCTCAGCAGCTTTTTGGCAGAGGGCACAGAGTGCCAGTTCAACGTGGCTGGACTTACCGTCGTTAGACTACCAGTCAGCTCTGAGTTATCGGGCATACGTCGCGGAGTCGAGGCCGTTGTCCGATAGCGCGTTAATGACCTGCACGGTGCTAGGGCCGCATGTTGTCACCTTTACCACGCCTAGAAATACTGAACTCTTGGTTACCCTTGAATTGGGATCTAGACGTGAGATGTTTAAGTTGGCTGTTGCGACCGAACTATCGACAAGTGTAGGCGTCACATGCAGCATTCGTCATCGTCCGGCGTTAAGCAGCAAGACAAGCCTCACTTTTCCCCAAGGTTACATGTTTCTATAAAAAGTGAATATCCAAAGGGAACAGGGAGTGGACCTAGGCAGGTGGGAAAAGATAAGATGCTCCTGTAGCCAACACACGGAACATAGGCTAATTCTGCAAACGCACTTCATCAATCATTCTGATTCGATAGGAAATGACAACACGATCGCCACTGTTCACGGTTCGCTGTCATGTCCTTCAATATCTCCGGCCAGCTAGTTGACAGGACCTTCGGCCTCCAATCACGAAGACGTGGGACACCTACTTTAGCTAAGTTCTCTGTACACATTCTTATTCCACGTTGCCACGTCATCTGTTGACCTCCACATGGCTTTCTCCACTCCGTGAGAGGAACGCAAAATGGGGCACGATATGGTGGACGAGTGTTCGCCGTATACAATACGTGACCCAATCAGCGTGGTCGGTGGTCGAAAACCTCCAAACGACGAACATCTTCCACAAACATACTCCATGTCTTGCAACCAAACAACAGCACTGCGGCACAGTACACGCGTCTTTCAACTTCAGTGTCATATCAGGCCGACGTTACAAGTGTTCCGGTCTAGCGAAAGCCGCTCGAGCCTTGGATAGACGCGTGTTTATCTCCACTGTCGAGCTAGCATCATTCGACACGCAGATGCCAGTGTAAGTGAAGCAGTCCACAGTTCCTCTCCGCTTAGCATTAAGTTCGGCACTGCTGTCGTCCACTCCTGTAACAACGCGTCGAACTTTGAAGGTGCAAAGCACATGCCAAACCGAGCGACCGAACTCGAGGGTTTATCTAGCGCGCACTGTGCATGGTCCGCAGACTCGAAAAGGCACACAACGCCGTCTGAGTAGTCTAGGTCACATAGCTTCCCTCCACTTCCCAGTTCGACTCCTACATCCCGGAGACCTCCTAAAGCGTCTTTCATCACCTCGTCCATGACGAAGTTGAACAGGGATGGAGAGATGGAACATCCTTGGCGAACGCCACTAGTCTTTTCAAAAATGACTTGATAGTTATCGTGAATACCTCAACGCTCAACCATAGGTATGGCGAGTACAATGTCGCAACACTTCACGACGTCAACTTGCATACCCATTCCGGGGAGACGCACTGAGTACGTTGCCTGTCGATCCCACGGAGCGAAAGCACTTTCAAGTCCAGAAAGACTGCGATCGTAGGGCGGCGTGCGTGTGGCGCGTTTCCGAGTATCTGTCCGAAGAGTGAAATATTCCCGGTCGATCGCACCCCACCTGGCACGAACATCCGGCCCCCCCGCTTCGTTCCCGCCGCCCCGCACCTCACCAACTCCTCCGCGAAATCCGTGTAAATGCGCCCAGCAACCCTATCTGACACCACCACCCCCCACCCTTCCAGTAACAATCAAATTAATCTAATCCCAACGATGGTTGTCGCAAGTCACTCCGTGTATCTCTCTTGAAGATGGGTATAATCAGATGACCCTCACACACGGACTAGCGGGATACCGCCTCCTCCCCGCTCTTCAAACCTCATCCCACGAAGTCACACGGAAGGCTCACAGTGATTCTCACTCCCGCCCCACACCCCCCTCCCCACTTAACTTTCGCACAAGACTGGGCCGCTACACCGTTCCCTCTCCCTGCGGCCCGGCAGCTTTTCCCCTCTTCAGAAGCCCGAATATTCCCTGCACTCCACTCGTTGGGGGATCAAGTGATACCTCTCCAAGGCCCCCTCCGCCACCTCTCACAGCCCTGCCAGACGCTCGCAAGACTATACGCCACCAGCGTATGGCCCAGTCAAATCCTCTGAATCCACTGAAAACTCGCTTTCGTTCAACACCCCAGGTCCACTTTGCTTTCTACCATGGACAAGCTTTCCATTCGTACCGCACATTACTACACTAACCGAAGTTCGATGCCCACCAGTAGAGCGTATTATCCCACCACTCACAACCTCCTCTCCGACGTTACCTGAAGCGAGACGCACTCCACCTCTCCGGTTACCTTACACACACCCACATTTTCCCCCGGTCATCCTCCCCAACACGCTTATCCCGCTCAACTGACCCGCCCCCTGCGCACGCATCTTATTCAACCTATTCTCTCGCCCCACGCTCAGCCTTCCGGGCCTTCCTCGCCCCATCACCACCGCAGCGCCACTCGCGAAATCCGTTGTCTGTGGTGAACGCTAGATCTAGGCCCACAGGCTAATTCTTCCGCCAAATGCATCGCCATCTTGATTTGATCCGTCGAAGTTCTTAGTTCCTCGGATAGTTTTTGTTCGTAGCTGTTGCGAACACTCGAATCGCACAGATGTTCGAAGGCCAGTCCTGCGTCGATGGCTGTTGAGTTGCAGAAAAAACCGCGTGAATCTAACGGTAGCTAACTGCAATATGGTCGATCTGACTCAAACTACCTGTCGAGTTGGAGCGCCATGTCGCTGTGCGACGCAAACTGTTTCGGAAGTTCGTGCTGGACAGGAACAAGTCATTATCCGCACAGAATCGGAGAAGTCTTTCCCACTTTCTATTCGCTAAGCAGACAAGCGGGCAGACCGCCCAACCAAACGGCACTCCATCACCCCCTACAGTCTCTCTCCCAAACCTTGTGCACTAAAATTACCTGCCACCCTTACAATGTCAGAGCCTTTGCTTGTTCGAACATGGGTAAATGGGTCATTGTTAAAACTGCGTTTGGATGTCATGCTGGCAGTCTTTGCCGACTATCTGCTGAGATGCATGATAACTGCGCTTTAAGCACCACTGATCCTTCCCGGACTGCGACGATCCCTGCAATCTCACGGCGCATAAGCGAATGCTGAATGGGATCTGGTCTAAAAGGGCTGCTTCAGCCTTCTTAATCCAACTATTCCACACCACGTGACCCACAGCTGAGCTGCTTCTCCTGAATGTGGAGGAAATATCTTGGCGAGACGTTGGCGTATCTATTGGATTACTCTACCGCACCATCCCTCGAACCTTCGTGTTTCACTCACACAGCAGACATCAATCGAAAGTGAGTCAGTCCACTGTCAGAGCCAAACACGCCTGTTGGCCAGCCTGCATTAAAGTGCGCACATTGAAGGAACCGAGATTCAGAGGCTGACGAGGCTTGAGGAAATGTGAGCTAACAGACTGGAAACCACCTACTACACTACTTGACAACGACTCGTTGCGAGTGTCGGGCGTGTGATCACTGGGGGCACTGGGTAGGCTGAAGGGGCAAACAGATTGGGTTGGAGGCAGAAAAGACAGTTTGAATAAAAGAGAGGGATCTTTGAGCAGTGGCATACTTATCACTACCCACCCCACCTGCGCTCGATGCAATGGGCAGCGCGGTCCTGATTATCCTGCGTGTCGACCGATGCAGCATGGAATTCTTTGTAGACGTGTAACTTAAGGGAATTGATGGACGGGTGCTGCTAGGGAGTCCAGCCACTTAGCAGAAGAACGATTAGGGTTCCCAGCCAAAGCCTTTGATTCTGACATGAATCTGACTGTAAGGCAGCGATGAGTGGCTGAGTGGAAGTCCATCTACTTGGATCAATTATTCTTCCACTCGTTTTTGCGACTGATCTGCCGACTCAAGTCGATCCCCAACTTGCAGTACCAGGGGACTACTTCGTTAGGCCTCCACCCATTGACCTTCCAGGTATGATTGGATCTTCGGCTTGAGGTAAGCCATCCTGTATAGCTCATTGGTTCATGGAGGCACAGAAGCCGTCACACCACCTCAAGGTGCTGTTTCTTTGTAACGGCGGAGGATTGTGCAAGACAGAACAGTCTTCCAAGTCACAAGACTCACGTGATCGGTATTACTCGACTGTATGTCTTGGTTTCAAGCAAAGTTTGCACGAAACAGATACCAGATGACAGAAATTTCCATGTTGAGGAAATTGGAGCACTGGTCTAGATAATGAATATGACCGCAACACCGATAGGAAGGGGGAATTGGAAAACATCAACCGTGGCTTTTGCGATAGAAGCGTAGGCAGCTACATGTCAGTCTGGGTCCTCATGATGTTTACCTTCGGATACAGCATCAGCTTGTGTTGGTAGCTCTTAGCACGTTTCGATGCACCGGAGGTGTGCTTCGGTATCTACATCGATTTAACAGCTGCGGCTTCAGCCCTATCTTGTACAACTCGCGTCAAGTCAGCAAACGTAGGTACCCGATTAATTCGTAGTAGATTGGATAGTCTAATAAACCATTTGAATTGAAGCGGTGCTGGTAAACGACTGACCACGGCGCCTGGGGTGCTGCGATTATTAAGTTCTGAATGGTAGTTCAGAACGGCAGAACTGGCATTGTGGATTCCATCATCTTCGATCCAACACAATTCAACAGTTAGGGTCCTCAGTGTGCAAGCTAAACCCACCTGTTGGCTTGAACAAATCAGCGTTTATAAATGGAACGCGGCTAGTTTGAAGGGGCATCGAACAGGAAACAGAATTTCCCTGGCCTCGTTCCTAGGCTGCGGATAAGGGAACGCACACCATACAGTTGGTCAGTCATGAATAATGCGGGCTCAAGCCCACGGAAAAACCGGCCGCGGACAGGCAGCGGCAGTGCCGAGGGCGTTGTGGGTTTTTGGCTGGCAAGCGATCTACCTAGAAAACACTACAAGAACCCACTGGTGGCACTGCGACGTGCCGAGTGTGGCCTGCCAACCAAACGAAGCTATTGCCCCTTGTCATATTCCACTGACTCGGCAAGGTTTTCCAGAAGAGGCTTATGAACCGATCATCTGGCCATCGGCTCGTCTGAAATAATTGTGCTGCTTTCCGGGAAGCTCTTGGCTGCGCAAAGGCTAGAGGTGCATCCTCGAATAAAAAGCCTTACTCTGGAGTGGGGGACCGAACAGTAAAACATCCCAAGACGCATTCAACCATGAATATGATTTATCTTCGCACGAACACTTCATGCTGTTCTCTCATTTGCAATCGCGACCTTCCACCATGCACAACTGTTTGTTCATTCACTAATTCGTGTTGTTCCTGCTACTCCCACCCCGTTCCCTCGCATTTTTCGGGAGCCGCAGTTGGCCATGCTAGTGAAAGTGCCATTGCATTAAGCCATGCGGCTGTCTTTGGCAGTCTTCCTCAGACAGCATCCAAATCTCACCAAACCCGCTTCCGCCGGCCGATACACTTCTTCGTTCTCGATGCTCCTTCAAACTAGCCACATTCAACTTGCGAACACTGATGAACGTGGGACAACAGAGGTGTTTGGACCGTACACTGGATACCCAAGTCACCGGTGTGTTGTACTCAAGAGATCCGCACTCAAGACTCCAGCTGTTATCCGAATGACATCCCTATCTGATCCTTCCGTGAAGTTTCATCTGTCTTTCTGGGGACCCCGAGGCTGCAGTTCCTGGTGTTGATGGCGTTAATGTGGCTCTCAGTGAGAGGGCTGAGGCAACACTACTACCAGTCGACAGCCGACTATGAGCAGTGAAACTTAGTCATTCAAGTAGAGCAAATACCGTCGCTCTGACAGATGCAACTTGTTTGTCGTCTTTGCGTACGCGCCAACAGATTGAAACCCAGAATCAGTCAAGGGCACTTTCTATCAAAAGCTGCACGACCTCTTACGCACAGAAGGGTGGGTTGACATCGTGATTTTGGTAGAGGACATGAATGCTAGAGTGGGTAGGTTGTCCTCGAGTGAGACGCATCTAGGAGGTCTCTTTGACCTCGATTTCTGTCGTTCTGAAAATGAGAAACGGTTGTTGGCTTTGTGCTCAGACTATCAATTGTTTCTAGCTAGTACGAGGTTCACACGTTCCAGTCGCCCGTACGCCACCTGGCGTCCGCCCCGTTCGAGTCAGTGGTGGACCCAAACAGCTACAAATATTCGGGCAGTCTATCAAACCGATCATCGTACTGGAGCACGTCCCTCTCCTCCGACCACGCATTTGTATGCACTACACTGGCCGTTTGCTCTGATGTGTGCTCAAAACGTACGATGCCCTGTCAGTTAGATTGCGACAAGCTGTCTGATCCGATCAGCCTATCAAATTTTTCAAGCGCGTTGGTTGGAAAGTATGGATGGCCCCCACCTCAAAAAATCAACGAGCACTAGTCGCTTATCAAAAATACCTTGCATTCTGCTGGCTTGGTGAATTGTGGCTAGACCCGTCACTTTGTGACACCCTGGATTTCTGCTGAGTATTTGCCCTTCTTGATGCACACCTTTCTACTCCGGCTGACAGCGAGTATAACAAAGTACAACTCCTCGCAGGAACCGATTTTTGACTTAGAGTACGCTGATGAGATCTTTCTGTCGAGTGACAATTCACAGGTCAACGCGCATTAGACTGCTTGGTGAGGGAGCTATCCCGACACGGTATGTGCTATGCACCTTTAAAATGCAAAGTAGTTTTTCAAGACTGCCTACACTCACCGTTTTTGGTAACCAGTAAGAAGTAGACAATAGCTTCAAGTACCTCGGGAACCACATCACATCTGGCCGAGGTGTTGGGGAGGAGGTCACATCACGAATTGCCAAAGTCAGCAGCTTTTGCTGCTACACTCGCTCGGAATTACTTTTGTTCAAAAGCTGTATCGTTTCTCATTCTAGACTAGGGTCACTCATTGCTGCACCTCATCGATCTAAACGAGGCGCTCATGCTGGCTTGTAGACAACACTTAAATCCACTCTTCCAGCCAAGATGTCCATTCTGACA
>LUCM01007218.1:3467-34847 GCA_008360955.1 Fasciolopsis buskii | reverse complement strand
TTGCGTATGACGACACTGCCGCTACCATACCGTCGCTCTTATTGTGTGCTTCCTTCCTAAGCGAATGAAAGAAGCCATGTGGAGGCCAACAGTTGACCGTGGCAACTGCCTGGGATGGGAAAATGATACAGCAAGTTAGGTAGAGTTAGGTGGTTCAGCGCGCTTCGTGGTTGGGGTCGAAATGACTCGTGCACGAGCTTTGCTGGGCTGGAGACACTGTAAAGCGAGAAATTCGCCAGTGAACCGTGGACAGTGGGCGATTCGTGTTGTCATTCTCTCATCAACTGATGAAAACAGCGTGCGTTAGTCTACAGTTAGACTGAATGTTCCGTATATTTGCCTGCCAGCGGCATCTAATCTACTTTTCCCGCCTGTGTGGGTCCACTCCCTGTTCCCCTTGGCATATTCACCTCTTTTTTATATAAGCGTTGTAAAACTCTGGGGGGAACGGCAGCGGTCAGTGGGGCTTGCCTTGGCTGTTTACCGCTGCGGAACTTTGATGATCGATTGATGATTTAAAGTCTCCATGTTAAGCCTCATTACTTGCTTTGTTCCGCCTCCCTTTTCCCCTCATGGCCTCTTGTTAATCTGTTCACGAAGACATGTATGACCTTGTTTGGAAATCCCGAACATATGGACGATCAGTGGTTCTGTCCCCGATGCAAAATGTCGAACAGATGCTACGAAAAGCCTGACTGTGTGGCGACTGCCAACCTTATTTGATCATCCATTTGAAACGGTTCGTCAAAATGCATTTCTTTTCATATCATCTTTTGGTCATGTCTTTATTTCTATGTATATATATTTATATATATCATAATATATATGATAGACATTAAAGAAGCATTAGCAAATGCCATGGATTTAATTGTAACTGAAGTTTATTGTATCTTTTTGCAGAAGAGGTCAGTTAGACATTGGTGACCCATAATTGTCTATGTAAATGCGTTTGACCATGAAATGTGAAACCCCACTGGAGCACGAAAATTTCAGACGTTTTCAAAAGGGTCTTAGGATTTTATCTTAGCTTTCGAACAGTTCGGACACATGGTTGAATCAAAACCCGCTTGGTCACAACAAAAGCACCTATTTTATCGAGTTTCCTCCCCATGATTATGCTAGTGTTTATAAACTAATTGGTAACTGATTTATTTTGCTTTAACTAAAGTTCTGAAGTAGATCCATGAGTTGATCACGAAACACGAAATTTTTTGTTTAGGACAGATCTTGATTTATATCAAAGTTGACCTTGCCTGCGACGTTCATTTTATGCAGCGCTTGCCTTGACCGGCTACCGATTGGCTACCATTGACCAGGAAAAGCAGTGGCGTTTAGATCGCCATCAAAATGTTTTGAAACCACAATGTAGAGAATAGGCAACTGATGGAACTTTTCCAGCGTTGTTTAAACCAAATGAGGCCACCATTTACACCATATTAAACAAACAAACATTGTCTGGAGTGTTATATATATAGAAGCAGTAAGTAGTATCTGGATGAGTGAACTATATATATATATATATATATATATAGAGAGAGAGAGAGAGAGAGAGAGAGAGAGATAGCTTATTCCTTCTTCGGCGTTTATAATTTTAGGTTCAAATTCCACGAAGGAAGTTGGAGAAAATCAACCAACTATGTCAACTTCCCCATGGACGATTACAGCCCTCAACCGGACAAAGGAACTTACTCCCTCTATGCAGTAATTGTAGGTTCCAGCGTTTTTATTTCACGCGGTGGGGCACTTGATTTGTCATTTAGATGTCTCGCTGCTCAGTATTTAGATCCAACTTACGATTGAAAATCATTAAAGTACTGTAAAGATGTCATCCACCCGGTTTTGATAACTGTTGGCAAAGTGTCCTTCTGTGTCACCAAAGACTCGAAGAATTTCCTATCATGACGTCAAAGCTCTTGGATATGAAGATCGCCAGTTCAACTCCTCCTACCGTCGGTTACCTCCATTCACCTAATGGCTGAGGTCGATTTGCCTGACTACTGTGCACTTGTATAATAATTAAAAGGAGAGGTAAAAACGTATTACTATTGCTACTATTATTACCACTACTGTTTATATTGTTATTATTAGCCAAAAACATTAGTCTTGCAGATATATGTGACTTTACAGAGTTAAACTGCGCATTAGCAGCCATACTCTGGCAAAGGTACTCGACAGTTGGACTGAACGAGATCGAGAACAGTCGAATTATAAACCCATGGTTAGACTACTTTCACCATGAAAAGATGATTGTTTCTGAAAGGCCGGATAAAGTTTACAACGAGACTACACCTTGATGTGGTGTGACGGCTTCCGTGCCTCCATGATCCAACGAGCTATACAGGATGGCTTATCTCAAGCGGAAAAGCGAATTTGCTGTCGATCATCTCATCGACTCTTGTGGAACAATACAGCTGTTCTGCTATCTGCAGTTGGTCCTGCGGATGCTGGAGGTCCACGCGCAAACGAAAAGGTAACTTTTCGTATGTGATTGCAACTGCTGTCCCGTTGGGTTAACCTTATCTCGTTCACATTAACCTGAATCGCGATCCATCTCACATGGGCACGTTCCCACATACGTCATCATCATCGTTCAGTGTTAAACATCAAGGCAAGCTTCACTGACCACTGCCTTCCCCCAAAGTTACATGTTTCTATAAAAACAGTGAATAACCAGAAGGACCCCGGGGTGGACCTACACATGCGAGATGAAATAAGACGCTGTTGTAGCCAATACACGGAACACAGTCTAACTGTACAAACGCGCACTTTCAATCATTCTGATTCGATAGAAAATGGCAACACGACCACCACTGTTCACAATTCACTGCCAGCTAGTTAACGAGTCTTTCGGATCCCAAACAACAACACGTGAGACACCTAGTTTACCTAATTTCGCCTTACATTTTCTCATTCCATGTTACCACGTCATCTGTTGACCTTCAGATGGCTTCTTCCATTTTTGGGAAGAATCCAAAATTGGGCACAATATGGTAGACGAGTGCTCGGCACACGCAACACGTGACCGAACTCCAACCAGCCTAGTTACTAAGTTTCATACGACCAAACAAAGTATTCTGAGAGCCGACACTTTGTATTAGATCCCTCACCTCCACATTATTCAATCGGTCACTCCATCGAATCCTAGCCATACTACGTAAACGTCGGTTGTCGAAAACCTCCAACCGACGAAAATCGCCCACACGCACACTCCATGTCTCGCAACCGTACAACCAAATTGAGTGCACTGCGGTACAGTATATACGGCTTTTCAACTTCAGTGAAACATCAGGCCGATGCCACAAGTACTTCAGTCCAGCGTAAGCTGCTCGAGCCTTGTATATACGCGTATTTACCTCCAGTGCCGAGTTACCATCGTTGGACACGCAGCTACCAAGGTAGGTGAAACGGCCCACAACCGTTAGTTCCTATCCATCCAGTATCAAGTTCGGCACTACTGTCGTCCAACGTACTGTAAGGCGCCCTGCCCATCCGTGCCTAGGTCCACAATCTGCGAACCGGTAGACGTTCTGGTCTCTATGACTAGATGACATGCTATCCAATTTCGAATATTTATTTTAGCGTAACGGTGACTATTTTCGATGCTACACCATAAGATGAAAGTGTTTTAGAATCTCGTTTGAATCACTAGGCCCGTGCACGGATAATGAATCACGTTATGATTCATCCCTGATTCGCGTTGTCCAGATGTTGGAATGACCAGGCAAAACAATACCAGATGCACATATCGGCGGGAAAGTTCACTCCATAAACAGCATTACTCATAACAGATTCGAAACCTAAGACAGGGTATCTTTTTTCTGAAGGTTGTTTTTTACTAATCGACGTAAAGCCGTTCTCGAGTTACAGATGAGCTCGCCATCGCTACGCAATTCAAGTTATCCAAATGAGGTCCTAATATCAATACTCTCTTATTTTGTGTAACTGTAATGTAACCCCCTGTGTCTGACTGTCCATCTGAGCTGGATTTCCAGGTAATGCATTTTGTAATAAACTGAAACTGAAATTTCGGCGATTGATCGAGCGGATCCTGTGATTTGTTTTCCACACAAATTTATCTTTTCCTTTAACGCTCTGAAGTCAAATCGAAATGAAAGATCTCCGGCTCTTCGCTCAAAACTGTTTGTTACTGAGTCTTGGTGCTCTGTTGAACCAAAGATTGAGTGTCAAAGCAATCGGCTCACTGAAATAAATGTATTCCAAATGTCTAGATGTTGGGACAAGAAATAAGAAGTCAGACAGTTTATTTCGTAAACAAATTGACGACGAGGACGTGATTATTCGGTTGCATACCTTTTATCGAATATTGCCTCAAGCACAAGTGTATTCTAAATCATGATAAAACCGGACCATTCCATTCACTTTGGTGCTTTTCTGGTCAATCTTCCCAGTTATTTGGTTGCAAAACTTGCCATGAGGAAGACTACCCACGGTAGTCAAAGTGTTGGCGAATTACGTCTGCCAACAACGCCGTTTTATTAACATCATGACATTCGCAATAAGAAGTCTTTCTTTTTATTCGTAAAAAACAAGTTCCCAATTTTTATTTGCCCCGAATAAAACAGTCTTGAAACACCGGTAATTCAAAGCAATCATTATTTTGATCAACAGGACATTTTTGAATGCATACTCGCAGAATAGTGTTGCTGTGCGTTAATTCACGTGTGCGTTCTCGAAAATTTTCTACTGGCATTGTTTTCATGTAGCTCATCGTTTTCAGTTGTCGGAGTGTGAATGCATGTCTGCCCGGCACACTCGGGTGCGCTGCACTGCTGGTCGCCGTGCCACACCCCCTGCCATTTTAGCAGCCACGAACTACTTACTCAGGATGATTTCAGTAGTGTCAAGTGCTTTAACAAATCATGTTATAACCTTGGGAATGCCTCGTAAACTGGCTAAATTCAGAGTATCGCAGGGCTTGCGTTTTCGCCTCTTTGTCTGAGCTGTTATTTTTCCTTCCCATTTTAGAACCATTTTGGCACAATGGAAAGTGGCCATTGTAAGTTTTTTCGATGATTTCTTTTATCTTGAGGATTTTTAGTAATTAACACGACTTCTTTTCATGTCTTGTTCCGCGGACGGCTGCGTTAGCTCCGGGAATCGTTTTTGTTTGCTATGATACAAAAGAATTGTTCTCATGTCCACATTAGTAGGACACTTTTAGATCGTTTTTCCTGCGTTCAGTTTGACATGGGCACTGAGAATGACGCTTTTACACCATATATGCATCTTCCACTCTACCATTGGTCTCACTGTCTGGTGAACTATTTTCTCATTTGTTGACTTTTTCGCTGTGACCTTCTAATCCGAACGTGCCATTTTATCGTTCGCAAAATTATTGTGTAGAATATAAAGCAGCTTCTCGTTTATTCCATTGCAGTTTCAACTCTTTTCCGTTACTACAATAACCATCATGTGGCTAATGTCTTCACGCCTAGCGTTGTGGAGCATCCTGCCTTAATTCTCGTATCTCTGAGGTGTCGTTCGTTAATTTCGAGATGCCTTTTATTTGGTTTATTCGCACAAAAAGAAATAAAAAGAGTTTCTGTAAACTCATTAAGAAGATGATAGACATCTCCGCTGTCGCCCGACTCATTATCACGCCCAACCCTATTGTAAGGCCTCATGTGGTTCTCCATTCCAAATCTCAGGGTTTGTGTTGCCAATCCTCTCACTGTCCTCACTAATATTCTTGGCCTGAATCAAAATGATAACTCTGTATACCGCATTCTCCGTCTTTATCTTTATCTGCCCTTTCCTTATTTGTAATGGGAGCACAAATTTCCCCTTGATCAGACAACCATCTTCACTTTTCTAACTGATTATCCCCGCTTCTCTAAATTTGCTATTTGCGCCTATGTTCGCCAACCTGCTGCTTTCTTCCGGCTTTAGCATTTTCATTTCTCCAACTAAGATTTCCAATTTATCCAGCTAACAACTCTGTTCCTTTCTACTATTCCATCTGCCGCTCTCCTAATGGCAATGGTCCTCTGGTTTTTTGGATTACCATCTTTTACCATCTAGATATTGATTTCGGGAGATTTCAGCTGTCAAACGGCCATTATTAGTAGTTTCATGGCCTGAAACTGCGATTGGCTGTTGTATTCACCGGATCATTCGACTGAGATGCGAAGCCGATGCCTTTGCTGTTATCAACAACCTTTACCAACTGGTTAACCTTCCTACACGCATCCCCGATGGTTCTGGTGCCCGTGCACGCATCGGTAACTCATACTCACATCCGTTCCATCATCATTCTTCATTATCACCATGCTATCTCCTTTGGGCTCATCGACCCATTGTCTCACATTATTTTCCATTTTTCCTCTCCCCCGTCCCTATACTCAACTCTAGAAGCATCTCGATAACAGGTCACCTGATCCTTTGCTGAGATCATATTCCTTTATTTCTGCCCTTCCAACTTTTGTTATATTTGCAATTCCTCCGGTTCTCTAGTCCGAGACCCGTTTAAGAAGACCAAGGTTTTTGCCTCCAAATTTCCCTCAGAATCCAATTTGTCCATCAAACATACTTCTGCGCCTTCCTTTCATGTCTCCATTCATGCTTTTCTTCCTGTTATAGCTCTCAGAAGGATCTGCCAAATTTTTTCTAATTTGTATATTTCCGGACCTCATGTCCGGACGATATTTTACTTATCTTAAAAATGTGTGCTCCAGGGTTAGCCCTTATATTATATCATCTTTTTCTTTTATTCCTCAGTCCAAATACCCCTCTCTCCGTGTTAGGGAATTATTTCGCCTCTCCAAAAATATAAAGACCCTTCTGACCCCAAAAACTATCGTCCCATCGCGCTTACTTTCGAAAGCTTTTGATTTCGTCATCTGTGACCATTTGAGTCGGTTTATTGGTCGTGGTGATTTGTTGAGTGGTCCGTGCGGCTGCACTTGATAACCACTAAGAAACTCACTTGGTCTCGCTGGATATCTCCGGAGCCTTCGGACAGGTTTGGCAAGAAGATCTGCCACAAATCATCTTCAGAGTTCTATCCCTGTTGAAGAAAATTTCTTCCCCTACAAATCGTTGCCGTAACTCTCGAATCTGTTGGTATTTTTTGAAGTCATCTCCTTTTGGAAATAATGAAATTTTGCCCTCAACCTTACATTCCTGCCAAGGGATTTTTGACGAAAGTGCACGACACGCATGCACCTTACTGCAATTTATTATTTGAATGAACGAGATCATCTAAAATTCTGCAAAAGCAACTGAGCTAAATGTCTTGTCTTCTGATCATTTGGATAAAACAAAAGTCGTAACAAGGTTTTCATAAGTGAACGTGCGGAACGATCATTATTGTAATCCTTTTCTTACACAAGAGGTAAAGTGTTGCGACCGTCATGTCCAACGGTACATACTTGCGGACAGCTATGCCTGGCTCGTTTAGGTCACAGCATATCCATATTCTGGCGGGATGTCTACCTGTGTGATACTCTGATGGTATGCAGGCATCCTTCGGGTCGTATATCCAATCCAGGAGAACAGACTGTACTGCCGTGATTAGTAGTGCTAAGCCTAAGGAATAGCTTTACGCTACAGCTCTGCTCCCGCCCCGTGGACTGTTTCCTGTATTGCAATATTAAAGTGGTATTGGTTGGGTTCGTCCATTCTCTGTCATTGTCCTCACATGTACCTGGTCCTTATGGCCGGACTGCACATACTTCTCCCGGTAGTGCCTATTCCGGGTAGGACTTATAACCTAGTCTCTGACCATTCGCACAACTCTGAACGATAAATCGCTCGGCTCGTGCATCGATAAACACCGCAGCCAACTGTGTAAATTAATGCAAACTGTATACCGCTTTGAACATCTACATCTTAAATGCATATTGTGGCCATGGGTTGGCCTGTGTCCACGCCTGCCCGAGAGTCGGTGTATAAACTACCAATCGCCCAAAAAGATGTAACTTGGGTTTAGATTTGTCCTACATCTCTCAATTTTCTTCCTTTCCAGAACTGCTGAGCTGTTGAATCCCCTCCGTTTATCTGCTTTTCTATGCAATTGCAGTCTCTCTTTATTTAATAGCAGACTCAGCAACCTCGTCCTTACTTGAATGTCCCTCACCATCTTTTAAATTATATCCTTCGACTCCGGGGTTTACCTTTTATGCTATTAGTCGCTCTATGTGTAGTAAAATAACCTAGATGATTTTAACGCAGCCCAGTGTGTACTAGTCACATAAAAACCCTGTTGTGATCATTGGAAAGCACAAGTTCTGGTTCACATTTTGAAAAAATTTACCTCTTTTTTATAATCAAACCCTCTATGGTGGTTTACGTCGTGCCTCGCTAACTTTTCTGATCTTTTCGTAAAAGACCTCAAATCGAACCCGAAAACACTAACATTGGGAATATCGTCAGCCCATTGAAACCTGCCCGTGGCAGTGGCCTTTTGATTTTCAAACATAGCTCGTTTTCCTGCTGTTTCATCTAAACAGATGAGCCATGAGTATTCCCACCATCCTTCGATTCGTTCAGTATCGTTTTATTATATCCGCCACGACATCCATCGTCCCGTTAGGTCAAAAGCGAATGGTTGTGGAAGCATGACAGGGACGTCCAAACGACGAGCTTATCCTTACACATCTTTAATTATCTTGGCACCCAAGTGTATTATTTGGCAAGTGTGCGAAATTCTAACTTTGTAGTTCAAATAGAATCGGCAACATCTAAAAAATTCTTGGGAAGCACTGGTCGCCCCATAAATAGTTCAAGCACCACATCTTCGGATTCTTCACGCACCTTTCCGAAGGACGTGGCATCCCGCAAAAATAGTGTACTTAATACGCTGTATCTTAGCACTCCAATACATGCAATCAATCGATTCAACCAACTGCAGCTCTATGTCTCGTGAGTGTTCTTAACAAAAGCACTTATTTCTCCTCAATGAAACTTACAAACGTTCCGTTTTTCGTTGTCATGCTCGATCTCCCAATAAATACAGGAAAATGGTTTCTGATTTCTGTAATTTGACTGCTTGATTTCCTGTTGTCGTTGTTTAACCTTGTGACTGCCGAATGTCCAGCTTCCTGCTTGCATGAAGCACCTCGCTGGTTTTATTTGTCCCGAATGTCTGCCTCATTCCTTCTCGCCCAGATACAGCTTTCTGTCGCAGTATTACCGACGGCCGTTGGTACGCGTATGATGATTCAGTAGTGTCTGAAATCACCCCATCTGACATCCAGGTTAGTTTTCTGAGATCATCCATCTTTGTCTGCACGACAAGGCCCGGTGGTGACTGTGATTTGACTTGCTCAATAATGTTGTAATTATCAACTTACTAAAGCGGTAAAAAGAATGTTATTCGTGAACCTCGTACTTCCTTCGAATCCCGCGGTGGTCGAGCGGCCAAAATATTGGCAGTACAGCTTGAGAGTCAGATGATTGGTCGATGTCCCCATGACCTGCATTTTGGCTGTTCGCATATAACGATTTAAAAAGTGAGATAAATCTCTCTGACACATCCCTCCCATGAGAGACATCACACGGTCGAATGAGTCGAATAGTGCATTCAAACCATGAGAGATAAAGGCCATGAGCCGATGAAAGATATGCCTGTTGATCGAAACAACTCCGGCCGATTCGGAAACCGGCTTGTTCTTCACGCGTACGCTCTCGATGAGCACTAAGTAATCGGCAGAAAATTATGTCAGCAAGCAATTTATATAAACCACTTATCAAGTTAACTTTATTGTAATTTGCCCAGCAGGATCTATCGCTTTTTTTGTGAATCAGTGCAATTCCGAACCTACACCGGTCCCTAGGCATTTGCTCCTTTTTCACAGATCACTCCCAGGTCTGTCGTTAACTTCCGTGTTAAAACTTCACTACCATACTTGGTGAAGGACGGCGACAGCCCATCTAGTCCTTCCTGTTGACTTCCGTTGCCGATGAAAAGCGGTAGATACCTACATTGTTTCACTTCTATGCGTAAGTTGGAGGTCCACTTTGAAAGTGGGCAAACGAAACCGCTTCCTAGGATGATCTCAACGGTTCAGACAACGCTCCGGAGAATGAGTCGATGCGCCCTTGATCACTTCGCTTACATCTGGATATCGTGGGCCACCAGTCCTAATTAGTTGATAATGGTTGCCGGTAGCCGCAACCTCTTCTGCTTTCCTACATTCTCCCGTCAACCAATTTTTGCGGTAATTTCTCAGGCTGTTGGCCAGTTGAAATCGCAGAGGTTTACACATCATTTCATCTGACATCCGAACAGGCGAATGTACGACCATCTTGCAGAACAGTTGACGTCGAAGTTATCCATCTCTTTTTAATCCACCGTGGCCTGAAGTCCTACGTAGAGTCCGCCACTGCATGAAATCTTTCATCTGCTGCCATCGTTCGCGTAGATAGTGAAACTGTGTACGACGATAACAGCATAGAAAGTGCTATCTGGAAATTTCGTCTGTAAGTATTCTCTAGATCAGCTGTGTAGGACGCGTGGTTTTCTAGTTGCTACAACCACATTCTGGGCGTAGACAAGCATGCGTGGACCAAGGCGTAATCGGAGTCCACAGATGTGAACCAGAATGATATATAATCTTTGGTTGATCCAAGTCACTTGTGGCGTTATGATTAATCTGGGTCCACTGCTGGGTGTCAGGCGGACCGATGTCGCTTTTTCCGACAAAAGTTTGCATTGACCGAGAACAGTCAATAATGGGAGCAAATTTGATTAAGGCGATCGCCGTTATCAGTTTGATCGGTCCAGGCGGAAATTAAACTTCCAGTATATCGTTCTATCTCCGCGAAGTTTCCAGGTTTGGCGTTTAAACCATCGGCAACGCCCACCTGTCTGTTAAACTGAAGCCTCGAAGTAATCGAGACAAGTCGTGGTGAGATTCGTCTTTTGTTTCAGGAGAGCTGCGGGCAGTGGAAGTATGAATAAGCACGACCAACGAATATTGACGTTTCCATCGATCGTTATTGGTTCGTACAGAACGGTCCAACCAAACAGCACAGAAATAGTGCACGACCAACTCTTGTGGTCACAGTGATCCCGATAAGTAAATAAGTTCAGGCGCTCGAAACCGAATTACCTGGTACACGAAAAGTGAAGTTGTTGCTGTTATGTGATTGCCCTATGTTATCATGCCGCTTCTGGTGAATGTAGAATTCCGAAATCAAGAACTTAGGCTCTAGGACGAGCATTGGGTTTCTGTATTTAAAGGTGTTTGGGTTTTGTTGCACTTTTATATGGTGAATCACCTTGTGGTTTTTTTTCCGGTGCTCTCCAACGGACTAGATGTGACATCCGTCATAAGCCAGCAAAAATTCGTGTACAGATGTTGTACCATGGTAACCCTCGCGAAGGACGAAAACATTAAACGATAAAAAGGTAAGAAAAAACGAACATTGTACAAGGTCACCACGCGTGATGGCACCGTCATCATCCACCTCCACGCCATTGGGATTCTTGGACTGTTGGTGGACTGGATAATACCCGGTTGTCCAGACCGAAGTAGATGGCTTAAGGAACTCAAGTATTCGGCGAAACGATAGCACGACCATCTGAAGGCCTTGTAACCCACTGGATACTAGTGACTGATTGCTCATTTTATACGCCCTTTAGGTGAGGTTAGACATCTCGGGTGCCTAGTGCACCATTTCGCCACATGCCTATGATCATACCGCCGTATGCTTCGTACGCTGTCCGTGGGTTGTTTAGACTCAAGGTTTAACCATCTTTCCTAGGCTGATTACCAAATGTCAGTCAGCCCGATGAAGAACGTCTCGCGCTTTGGTGGAAACACCCTACCACGAGAAGACGGTGAGTAGGATTTGCTCAGCAGGGTCCGTTTGAAGCTCGCGGTCATTTGAGAGCATTTTCAAAAGCATTCAAGGTGAGCAGCCATTTTGGAGCTTCCGTCGCCCCCACCCCCAGCCATGATGAGGTGGTCGGAGGGGAATAAGAACGAAATAAATCATCATAAAATACAGTTGGATGAGTAAAAGAAATAAAAACCATACAATCAGCGTGGGAAGCAGACATTTTTATGCAAAAACACCGCCACTAGCTGTTCCGAAATGGGAAGCGGTGTTGCAGCGCTTAGGCACAAAAATTCCCCTACTCTATGTTGTGTTGTTACCTTATAGTAGTTATAAACAATCGGTCCGAAACAATGACGACATCCTTGGAACAAGCTCCCTCGATGTACTCTGGTCTCCGGGCCCATTAGTTGTTGAAATATAGGTCGAGGCTATCAGCTGTCGATATGATGTGAATGTATGAATGTTTACATCGAGTCGTTTAATTTTGACTACGGATGTAGGGTTCATGAGGAAACTCAGACTGGATGGTTGGAACCATTAGATGATATGTTTTGATTTGGCATTATGAATCTTCACCTATTTATATGATTTTTGTTGATCGCTTTGTTTTTCTGATTCTCTCATTGTCAACCAGTGAATTCGTCGAAGCAGTAATGCAGTCTGGCACAAAGCAGCGTGAAGGACTATAGCAAAATACCGATTTATTTGGGAGGCATTCTTCAGCGTCATGTGCCGATTTGTCCGGTATTTTTAAGACAGTCTGTCTACACAGCCTTTGAATAGATTCAGCTAGTTGCTTCCACACTCATCACTTGAGCACGCGAATTTGACGCGTTGCTTGAATCACTTAAATGACACGACGCAGTGCCACCCAATTTATGTACGAGAAAATACCACTGTTACGCAAAAACATACTGCATTTGGTTTGCTTGTTTGTTTTATCTTTTTTATTATACAAAACAGCTCATCAGAAGCGCGCTTTTTTTCTTTATCTCTTCCAGAGTAGTGCAGCTTATATCCTTTTCTACGAACGTCTGCCGCGGATTGAGGTGTTTTCCAAATATGCAGATCGCTGAATTCTCCTGTATTGGTGCACCCAATAATAATATTGTTTTTCTGTTCCCGCCAAATCCGAGATTCGTCCCATTGTGGCTGTTATTTTTTCACAATTAAGGTCGACAATCTTTGTGATTCGTTGCACGTGCAACATCCCTTCCCTCACCCCCACCCCAAGAAGCAATATTCGGTCGATGAAACTGTCAGATTGGTTACTTTTTTCTCCATCCTTTGTTCCTATAGTAATGCCTCATACTTTTTATCTACTTACTTTCGTTATGAGGTGTCTTACTGGAATCGTCTATACTAGTACATTCATGATAATTTCCGTTGATAATGTTTTGGTTTATCCCTCTGACGGTATTTTTAAGTGGACGGTTGAATTCCTGAATTTTTTGGGGAATTAAAGTCAGAGAAAGTGGTTTTTCTGAGTGTTTACGTTATGCGTAAGGGTTGCGTGGCGAAAGGTAATCCGTGGGTACATGATCGTGAAAAGTTTGAATGGTCCAGTTACGTAGAAAAAAGACTGTCTTCAGAGCTGGGTGTTCCTATATATGGCGTTGTCAGTCGAAATTACTACAAACTGTGATCTTGCAAGGGAATAAAGAGCAACCTGGGTGAAATGTATTTCACTGTGCGGCAGATTTTTGTAAGTTCGTAAAATACTTGTATTTCATTTAAACAGAATGTAGAATGGCTCTAAAACTGGTGGGACCACGATAAACGCACGTGCTGGGTAGGATGTGGAAATAAAACCGGGGAGCATGCTTATAAAAATTTGTTACTGAGAACACAGGTGAACTTATATTTGGTTAAGACGGACACAATGGCAAGTGCAGAGGTAGAAAAGGGGTGTGAAAACTATATTGGAAGCCTAGTCGCAGTGATAGGTCCAGGAATGCATGCTGTGAGCTAGAATGGGCGATAGAAAGGCTGAAGGGATGATTAAGGATCGGTTTGTGAAAATCTTGTCCCTGTCAGTTGTAGATTATAAAAGTGTATTGATAAAGCCTATAGTCCTGAGTTGTGATTTGGTTGGCAGCTTTATGTTGAGCAAGGGCATTGTGTAATGAGATGTTTAGTTAATCTGGGCACATAGTAGCCACATTTCATTTAGACTAATGGATATAGGTACATCATTAAGTATCGAACATGATGATTTCCGTTTAAGTGAGAACGATATGCGACTGAAATAGTTTGACTTTAAGATAAGTGTGGTCTGCATTACATGCTGACGCCTACTTGGTAGTGGCGAAGATTTGCCCAGGTTCACATCTATGGACTTTCATTCCCTATCTGTATGGAAAGTGGTAAGTAGTTCGCGCGCATTTTGTGATGTTGATGGGCGAGCAGCAAATTTAGTTTTAATTTCACTGCTGATAATGGACCTAATAATTTAGCTCTGCAATGAAGTTCTGTCCCCAGCTTTTTGATCCATCCTAGCAGGAAACAGGTTGTATATTGCTGTGTGCTAAACAATATTTGGCTATCTCCCCATTTGGGAGTTCGAACAAAATGGAGCTTGTGTTGCTGTGTTCTCCTGTGAAGCCTTATGCATTAGTAAGGCACATTGGGCAATCCGAAAGCGCTCAAAAGGGGATGTTTAACACTTGGGAGTGAGACTCCATTGGGTGAGTTGCAAACTAGGGCATTTTGGACATTGCTGATTTTGTTCGGTAATTCTGACGCTGGAGCGACCGGCTGCTATTAGGCTGTCGCTGTTAGGGCTTTAGTCGGCGTCGCATTGTGCAAAATATGCACTAATTTTGAAACGATTAGGCCAATTGCGTCAAGACGCACAGTAGCGTCACAGATGTTCTTTTCTCTTCTTTTGGTGGCATCAAGTGCTCCTGCACTACTAACTTGACAGTTTCCAAGGGCAGGCGGGTTGTGATAAGAGGGTTTGCCACTAGCAATTGCCCTATTTACAGTTGAAGGGCGAGTAATTTCTACCATAATTTTGCTGATTTTAGCTTTGTTTACAGTGCGATATATGCGGTAAGGTAGGACAATAAGGGTACTGCAAGCGATAGGATTCCTCTGGGCTTGGAGTTTAATCATGGAAGGGTCAAATCACCTTCGATGGTTTTTCCAGAGACTTTTTCGGAAGAGAAAACTTCCTTGATTACGCGGTAGACTGTTTGTAAATTTATGAAACAAAGACCGGTAGGTTCATAGTAAATTTTGAAGAATGGAGATGGTCCCACCAGTGTCCAAGATTGCAACTTAAATTACAAAATGGGCGTCCTTGCCATTATGCAAACTTTGCGAGTGCTTCACGCAGGCTTTCTAGAAAATAGCTTGTTTTAGAGAAAATAAACTGTTCTTGCCGATATTCCAAGATTTCTTCAGACTGCTTGAAGTATTTTCCAAGATTCTGATTTGTGTCCTCAGCGGTTCTTGGGTCCGTGAAATTTCGCTGGCTTTCAGATATTTGAGTCGCTACCCGGTAAACTTTCCTCAATCGGGTAGCAGCTACCTAGGGGTGTTGGGTTCCAAACTACGGGCAGTGGCAATCTTGCATGGAATGCCGCACTTTTATCCGAAGGTTCTTTCGAAGGTACATGAACTCTCGTTTGCGGCCCTCAGTGTGATTAAATTCCGTCATTACTTGTTCACTCGATTTTTGAAAGTCCCACCCTCCGTTGCAGTTTACTCTTTTAGGGATTCCGTCAGTATTTAACCTTTGTTCACGCTGTACATTTCAACCGTGTCCACTAGTTAGTGCCCATTTCGTTTCTGTTCCTCTTCCCATATATTTCATATCACCTGAAAATATGAAACACCGGATGGTGGTTCACTAACAAAGTTGGTTATGCAAAGATGGTAAAGAAAGGCCTTGGAAATAACACTACAGGAGGTCTGCTCGTGCATTGCTGTGAATCGAAGCTCCCTTTTTCTATGTAAATACGAAACAGCCTCTTTCGTACGACGTCTACTAATGGCTTTCAAAACCGGCCACTTATTTCAAATCTAGTGGTGTGAGAGTCGTTACTTATTGACTGGCAGATGGCAGGTATCCGTTGTTTGTCCGTCGTTCATCCTAGCCGCGAGCCACCCCAGTGTACGAAAAATAACTGGGAAACCTGACCATCCTTTCAGAAACCTTCGCTGCTAATCGTCAGGTTGTTGTTTAAAGGAAAATGTTAAAGTAAATATCAAAATGAACACTTCCAGCGCAATGAATCGGTCGATTGGTGGTCAGCCAGTTCGGAGTGACTACCAAATCAATGATAACAGGTCCACTCAGTTGAAAGTAACAGCTGAAAACACTCGGCCATTCCTGGAAGAGAAAAAACCAAACATACACAATGGTCCTCATGCGACTCGCCCCGGCTCACATAAAGTCACTGACCACCAGACTGAGCGCGCCTACATGTAGTTCTTTCCAGGCCCTTTTGGGCCAGCGTAGAACACTACTTAGTAGGAAAGTAGCAGGTGCAGAGTCTGCCCACTATGGGGTGGCGTCTACGGGTTGAAACAAATGATCCCCGAGTCTCGCATGGATCCTCTGCAGGTGTCTTATGAGACTCGTCATGAAAAGAACAGGTAACTTCTAAGGTACTCGATTCTGTGTAAACCGCAGCATGTCTTCATGCAAGGAGGATTGCGTCTGTCGGACTTCCTGGGACTCTTAGGTGAGCTTACGGTGAGACTCGATAAAAAAGCATGGTTGATATATCCTACTTGAATTTCACCAAGCTGTTTGATTTGACGAACAACCGGCAGCTGATGCATAAGATCCTGTCTTTCGGAAACGGAGGCTTGGTAGTAAACTGAGCCTCGGTTCTACCGAGGAATAAGTCCTTTGGGTCAGGGTAGAAAACCAAAGTTCAGGGCTACTGGGGACACCAAGTGAGATACAACTAGGTTCAGCTCGTGAACTGCTGCTGCTCCGTTTCTACACAGACGTCCTAACAAAAAATTTGGAACTACCTTTTCCCATCTTTGCAGCCGAAGTGGAGATCTTGGGAGCAAGTAATTGTGGTGGGGTGGTAATCGACACAATGTGTTTGACTGGACTTTGGACTGGGACATACCATGACACGAAAGTACAAGTCACTCGCTGACTAGTGTCCCAGAAGTAATAACTTTATCGGGTGAAATTGGGGAGTTTTTAACTGATGCTATCCAACGGACCAAGAACTTGAAGGTAGTCGTGACCGCAGACTAGAAGTGGGCTGATCAGGGCAAGGCCGACGCCCGAAAGGTAATGAGAGCTCTTCAAACCGCAATCTGCGGTATCCTGTAGGAAAACTGAGGCATTCACCCTTCTTCAAAAGGCATTAGTTAAGCCGCACTTAGAAAACAGAACACAACCAGAAGAACCATCCCACAAATGGGACTCTCCTAGGTTCGGGCATTCAACGAGCAGAGTCTAGAATGGCTGAGCGGCAGGATGGCCAGTCGCAAGTGACTACAGTGGAAAGTCTTTGACAAACAGACAAAAGTAGATTCATGAACGAAATGATCGAAATTTGCGGGCCCCTAAATGGCTTGGATAGGATAGACAACGAATGCATGCTCTGTTCATCTACGTTGATTAGAGTGCGAAGCAGCGGTGCCAAGCGATTGCAAATGAGCTGCATCCAAATTGTTCTTGCAAACATTTTGCAACTGCGGTCGGGGCCTTGGGCACGCTGTCAACAGAGATCTTAGGCTTACCGGGTGAAAACACGTTTATAACACCGCTACACGAGTTGAGGTAAGGTGCTGATTTGTTATCCAAGCTAAACGATTTGGTAGCAAATCCTCTAATAGCTGCTAAATTTAAACTGCCGACTCCATGACCTTGCAACATCAATGATGTGGCCTTGGCCGGCAAACAAATATGGATCAACCGTTTGAACCGTGGTTACGAGGTAGAACATCATTCCACAACTTTCTATCAAAAAAAGTATGACTTGGTTCCGATGCATGCCATTTAGGACCCAGGGGATAGCATAACAAATCCCATTTATATGAAACTCTACGGTAAGAATCTTTGTCATTATGTAATACAGGCCTCGGAGCTGAGAAGTAGTCTCAATTACCTTTTCATTCGTGCATATATGGAATTTCCGCTACCAATAAAATCGTAACTGGAGACCAAAACTAGTTATAGTAGATGACAGCGTTTGCGCATAAAATGCTCGATAAACCTGTGGCCGCTGACTACACTTCGGTGAACTGCACAGGTGGCTGAAAAAATTGTAGGTTGGTAAAATCCTCGTCACTAAGACGGTGACCAAAAGACCGCACAGCAAAAGGAAAGGATCGGAATACCAACGTGCCGTCCTTGGATCTCTAGTGATTATCCTTTATATCAGTGAACTGGCTAAAGTTTTGTCGTCGGGATGCTCCACTTTGGCAGCTAATGTGAATGTGATAAGATTTCGTAGCAGAAGGAACTTCGAATGCGAGCTCACAAAGTTACAGCATGCAATAAAGTAGTCCAAAGCAGCATGTGTGAACAAATGGATCAAAGAAGGCTGGATGCGCTGGGGTGTGGAAGGGCTTTATCAATAATTCTTTGCAAGGGAATGATTGAGGGGTGCTGGGTTTGCGATGGGATATCTAACTTCATAACCACTATGAAGTGGAGGTTAAACGGGGCGAATATGCAATAAATCAGATTGATGGAAGAAATGGTGGAATGGAAGAGGTAGTGATGGGGCTACTCGTAGATCAAACCTCATAATAAGGGAATTCACCAAGTCCCATCGAATTTGAAGGCTACAAGGGAGAGCTTAAAAAGTGGATCCAAATGAAGAGCGCTGGTGCGCGTTTACAGAAGCCTCCTTCCAAAGCCAAAGAGGAGGAAGACCTGGCGCAATCTATTTGGGAAAGCAACCGGGAGCAACGAGTGTTTCCCGATAACATGGGTTTTTGAGGCTCGGGAAGTAGAATGGCAAGCAAGGTTGTGTCAGTAGTCCTGTTCGGGGATAAATCGTTTGGTTATGCTGAGGACAAACTTTTGATGCAGCATGTCCACCGACACAAGGGAAGAAAAGAAAGGCAGGGACTGGAGCTGTTAGATACTATTACCGCAGAATTTTTTATCTGAAGTGCATTATTCGAACCAAATGAAAACTACTTATCCCTTTATAGTTTGTTTTTGCCCTAAATGGTACCGGGCTATTCTTTCCAAACATCCTTTTGCTGATAATAATTTTAATCCTTGATGACTTTCTGTTTAATACAATTGCTTTCATTTTTTGTCTTCGAGACAGTGACCTAGGACGGTTTTCTTTATTACAATCCATCAACACTTTATCATCCACGTTAGTGGACCGTAAGCATTCAGTTCGCTTACGCTGTTTAATGGATGTGCTTGTCAGGCCTAATCAACTCGCAGGATCTCTTGCACTTTCATGAAACACAGGACAAGTATTTTCCGTCTATTATTTTCATTGACTGTTCATTTGACAGTGTATTATGTCCCACTTTTTGCTAACGTTTGGATGGACAGTAGCTGTGGCCCGTTCTCAAAGCGCGTTCGCAGTGTGTAAAAACTTAACACACAAAAAGTACCTCAGAATTTGCAAGGCACTCTAGTTTTGCCTGAAGTTTTCATGAAACTGAACTACGCAGTCCTTTAAGCTTTCAGGGTGTTCTCTCGAGGGCGTGAAAATCATGGCTGATGTAACGGGGTTATCACATGCTAATCGCCTGCACCAAAAACACGGCAAACTTTCCAACGTGATGCGTTGATATCAAAGTTTTTCATCCAATGAATCCAGGGGCCAGAAAATGGCGAGGGGCATTTGGAGTACGGGGTGAAGAACGTTTACTGGGATCGGTCACGTTATTGGCGCGGGAATCGAAAACAGCCCGACGCGAGGTGTGAAGACAAGGCACCAAACCTGAGGCAAGTACCAGGATGGCATCAAGAACAGGCTACTGGAGATCAGAAGGCCGAGCAGGAGAGCGGCTAACAGACGGAGAGAGGGCAAACTAGTTTGCAAAACAGAACTCTCTGAGCAGCGAAGGATAACTCAAAAGAGTCGTTCCGTTATATCAAATCTAAGCCATCTACTTGCAGTTGGCGGTTGCAAGAGAAAAAATGGAGAATGAAAATCAGAAAAAGTCCACGGGATAGAAGATGGAAGACAACCGATAATCCTAACTTATAGCGGGCCTCCTCCTAGGAAGGATTTGTAAGCACGATCGTTTCGAGAACCTCTCGTTAATTATTAAACCCGCGGCCAGACGGGGATCCATTAGTCCATTCTCGACCCCATCGCCTAGACACTTCCAAGGCAGAAATATTAATGCAATCTTTCAAATAAGCAGTTCCGCCGAGGGAATGAAAAACACCAGAAGTTGTATGAATGTCGGTGACGCTCACCGCAGACCAGTATGTCCACTAACGCTGACATTATTGACCTTAGGTGAATAGGACGTACCGCACTGTTGCAACATCCGGAGGGGCAAGTCTAGTTTTTATGCAGCAGTGCTTTAGAAAAAGGTTTTGCCTCAGTAGTTTACTGCGGTTCTCTGCCGGAGCAAAGTGGGTACAATGCTAGAAACAGAGAGTGGAAGCGTGCAACCCGGATTTCTGCTTTTTCTCTGCTGCAAAATTAGAGACATAATCCATCGTGAGATCCTCTCACCCACACCATTTGGATGCTGTCCTAGAGAACCAATTGTACACGAAGAACGTCGGTACAGGGGTGGAAACACACGGAATGAAAATTACTAGACTTCAGGAGACAGTGTAAAAAACCTGGTTTTGGGTTGACAACCGAAAAAGATTTTCACGCGGATCTCAACAAAAGCGAGGACAACCGGATAAGCTTCCGAACATGAGAGTAGCGAATGGTCACTGCTGCCACAGTATAATAGGACACCAAGAAATGCGTCAAAAGCATGATTCTCCGGAGCGAACTCATCCACTTTTAGCATCCCGCGGAAGTTTAAACACACGAATTCAGTCAACTCAACTTCCCTTCCCCAGAAAAACCCGGCACATCTGAGATGCACAGAGATGCAGGGGCATAACGAAAGATCATTTACTATGGATGAGCACTCCAGCCTCCGTGCCACAAGCCCTTCCGTCAAAAAGAATAATAGGAAAGATATAATGTTCCAAATGAAATGGGGTGGGAAAACCGTTCCACCTATGACTGTGCAAAGCAAGGCGCACAAGAGTGACGTCTCCCTCAAAAACCCAGGTCGAGGGCTTTCATCATTGTCATGATAACGTTCCTAAAAGATGTCCCCTTCAACCGCCGCAGAGACACTGGTCAATTCCTTGAAGGCTGCGGTCGTTACACTCATTTGCAGACCAACGGGGAAGTGCCCTAATAGAAGAGGAAACAAGTTCAACGTTCACGGCAAAACTAGCCCCTAAAAGGCAGTACTAAATGGCCCTTCTTAATCAACGCCAAGGATACAAAACAAGAGGTGTTCCCGACAGCAGTGAAGCTATCTTGAGCAAAATGGATCCCCAGAAATTGAAGTCTCGAAGGGGCTAACCAGCCAGGTAGGAAGAAACCGCAAAAACCTTCACCCTGTTTCAGTGAGGCATTACGTGAGTAGCATTCTCGCGGAGTGATGCCGCCAAGACAGGAAGATAGAGCTCGGTCCTATCATCGCCTTCCTCTTACCAACAAGATGGAACCGTTATACACAAACCCCAGCGTACCCAGGTTTTTAGCACAACCGACAATTTCGCAGACCTTACCATACTTAAAATCCAATAAAAAGATGGAAGCAACGATTCACCGAATCTTGGGAATTCCGTAAAGTGGCAATACACCGATGGTAAACGATGCTCCAAAAGAGGACGTTTGAAAGAATCGAGATGACAAAATTGACCAAAATAAAAACAAATTGATGCAATAAAACAAAAGCGAGCTTTGTCGCACAGAAGGCAGTTAGCAATCAGTGGACGGTACATAAAAGAAAAAAAGGAAAGGTAACTTGTCAGTTCGACTTTGCCCTCGGAAATCATTACACCAGCCCCAAAATCCGACCGGGATTTTCGTTATGCACAGTTAGGCGTGTTTGGTCTCCACCGGTTTCCCCACGGTTTCCCTGCTCCTAATCTTGCTACGGTTACTGAAAGATATCTTCGTGTCACATGACTCATCTCTCAGTGGTCCCTCCCGGTTCAGCGAACCCGAAAGCCCGCCCCCCACCTGGGGTTGTCGACTGTTGAACTAACTCCGGAAGTATCCTGGGTCCCTTCTATGAGACAAACTTTCTGACGTCTCTTAGCGCGAACACTTCAATGGTGCTCACGGTCGCCGTTCTCACTGGACCGTCGTCTGATCGTTCCGTGTTTTCGACGACTCCGATCGGCCACTTACCTCGCGGCAAAGCTCCTAGGACAAGTAGTACTGCATCGCCTGATCCGAAGCCAAGTTTTGGATTTATCCACTTCTGTCCTTTCTATAAAATTGGAACATAATCCCTGGCTCATCGTTTCAAAAACGCGGATGCTAGATAGTCAGCTTGTCTCCATTGGCGAACCAGTCTCTCTCTTGTCGGGATTTTCCGAGAATTGTCTTCCATGCTGAGTAAATCGTTGGGAGTGAGTACCAACAAATCACGACAATCAGAACTGACAGGCACTAATTATCGTCCATCCAATGTCAGTTCACATTCCGCGAGGAAGCTAACCAGCATATCGTGGGTCACTTACTGCTGCCACAGATTGAAAACAGTATACTTCTTACCGGAAGCACCATGATCTTCCATATTCCTCCTTCGGTGCCCGGTGTGGGAGTTCAAGTTCCACTGCACTCCCTTTTGCATAAGTTAATCGGAAATCTCGCCGGCAGACTACGTTTCCATTAGGCTTTCCACTTCCCGTTTAGCTTCGACGGAGTTTATCCCGTTGTTACTAAACATTTCGGATGGTGTCCCTTTTATCGACATGAACCTCAATAGTGCTATAATAAAGGAATCGGTACAAAGGGTATGAAATTTTTCCAGTCTGAAGACAAGTGAAAAGACATCCGTGTCGCTTTTCGGTCTTACGACCATACTTCACTAATAGGGGACCAAAGTAGTCAACTCGAACAAACTGGAAAGGGAACCAACCTTGTTGGGTCCTGATTGCTGGCAGTGGGAACACCATTTGTTCACCCAAAGTCGCCAAATGTTTCCGGCATCTCTAGCAGTTTACAATCGCGCGTTTGACTTCAGCTGCTTCGTGTACTATTTAAAATCTGCGAATCGTTGCGAGCACCTGGGACGTTCCTACATCTCCTTCTGGGATATGAAAC
Organism: Fasciolopsis buskii; assembly: GCA_008360955.1. Classification (NCBI taxonomy): domain Eukaryota; kingdom Metazoa; phylum Platyhelminthes; class Trematoda; order Plagiorchiida; family Fasciolidae; genus Fasciolopsis; species Fasciolopsis buskii. The sequence goes on along the minus strand of LUCM01007218.1, from coordinate 11,766 downwards.
CACCGAATTAATGCGCCTGTGATGGGGTGAGATCCGGGAAGAATAACGGGATGCTTGACACTTTCACATTAATTAGATTAGTTCAATCGGCCGCCAACGCAAAGTGACCCATTAATTAGCAAACGGTTAAGCTTGGCTATTGTCAGCCGTATAGAGTGGCTACTGACACCTTGCGTACCGTTCGTTTTTTGGAGTGCCCCAACTCCTTCTCGTACACTTGCCTTTGTTCTACGCGAATGATGCTTTCTTCTGCTCTTGATATGTCGGTTAACTTCAAGGGTCCCAAAGTTAGCGTCTGGCCTAGGCATTTACCTTTTCTAGTCTGAAGATACGCTTTGAAGCAGACAAGCCAGGCTACGGACCCCAGCAGTTGAAACCAATCCGAGTATCTGGCGAGAAACGATTCCACTGGGTTATCCTCTAACGTCATGCAAATTTTTCCTGACATCCGCTACAATTCGATGTTTGATAGTGGCTCTATTTGCGGCAGCGTTGACCAATGTGCTTCATCCGTGGTTAAGAATTTTGGCACACCAAACCAGTTTTCGAAATCTTCGTGTGAAGTGGTGCCTCTCGACACAAAGTCTGCAGGGTTCGCTTCCGACCTTACATGGCACCACTGATAAAGCTTGGCACATTTGTGACTTTCTGCTAACCGATTTGCTACGTAGGTGCTGAATTTCTTTCTTGTGTTGCGGATGCTGTGCAGGGCAAAGCAGGAGTCGGTCCAGAAGTACGTCTTGTCGAATACAATTTGCGCCTCTTCGGCAAGTGTGTGGTAAATTCGTATCGCCAGCTTTGCCGCGGCTAACTCCAGTCGAGGGATGGATACCGTCTCTCGATCTGGAGAAAAGCAGTTTACAATATTGAGGAGAAGGGCCGGAGATGACTCTAACATAAACGACCGCTCCATAACTGGCCGCGGAGGCATCACAGAATGCATGAAGTTGAGTTCCTCTGTCTGCAATGCCAAAGTTGCGCACGCATAGAGGGACCTTTAGAGTCCCGGGTGTTCTCAAGCTTTGCAACCTTTCGTCCCAACGACTTTGTTGTGAATCTCCCATTGGCTCACCCCAATCTAGCCGCTTGCTGCATAATTGCTGCATCATCATTTTACCAGGCAGAGTAAAGGGAAAACCAACCCAGTGGGTCGAATATTGACGAGACCATTAACAACAACCCCCCACGCGTTCGTGGTCTTACCTGGGTATTGAAGGTAAACTGGAACTTATCCTCGGTGGCGTCCCATTCCAAACCCAAGGTTTCTTCTGCTACTGATTTGGAACCGTCGGTTTCTACAGTAGATCTTGCCAGTTCAGACTTTGGGAGAACTTCAAGTACTTGCTTATGACTGTCTACACACTAACGCAATCGTAAACCTGCATTCGCCAGCAAGGCGCACACTTGACCGGCGAAAACTTTAGCGGCATGAACAGTTTGCATGGACACAAGACAATCGTTAACTTAAAAATTATCTCGTACTGCTTCGGTGACGTATTCTTCATACCGATGTCCCCAATCGATTGCTGTTCGGCGTAGAGCGACGTTTTTACAAAATGGAGATGAGGTCACTCCAAAGGGATGCGAAGTCATTTGGTATTCAACCGGGTTGCCACCCAACTGATCCTCCTCCCACTACAGGAACTTCAAGGCTCCTCTTTGTCTCACCGGCACTCGAACCTGCATAAACAGTTCCTCGATGTCAGCTGCCAATGCAATAGGATCCTCTCGGAATCGGAGAAGCATTCTGACCAGGCTTGTCGTTGTGTTCGATCCTTGCAGCAAGCAACCATTCGGAGAGTGAACCTGAAACCTTGAGGCACAGTCGAAAACAACACGTAACTTGGTTGGACTTTTGGGGTTTGTGAAGGCGCGATGTGGTAGTTACAATCTTGGCTCGTAGTCATTTCTTAGGCTTTCATTAGGGACCATATCTGCGTGACCCTTGCTAAGATACTCCTTATTACGTTCGAATATCTGACGAAGAAATCCTGGTCCCGTAAAAATCTTCTTTTAAACCATTCAGCCGTTCCCTTGCGATTACGCGATTATCCAGCAGTGCAATTGAAGCATCTCGCCAGGGCAAACCAATTTCCTAATGACCGTCCTTCAACGCTATGGTTTCCATGGCGATTTTAATGGCCAATTGGTCTTCGATTGAAGGAGCAGTCCTCAAGCGATCATCGTCTTTAAACTCATTGTTCTACAGCAATTCGAGCTGTTTTGTCAATGGATGTACCTCGGACCCAGTGTGATTTGTGTTTCCGGCCCTGTACGCACCTTGATCCACTGGTCCGACTGCAATCCAGCCTAATAGCGCCCCAATGACATGCGGCTGTTTTCGTCCCCCGAAACTTTGCTCTAAGGCCCAGTGTGCTTCCGGGACATTCACGCATATAAGGATTCTCAGCCTCAAGTCCGCTAGTTGATGCTTCGGGAGGCATTGTAAATGAGGCCACTAACGGACGTCAACATCCGGGCAGCATTTCGCCGACTGTATAGGTAGGCTTTATACGCAGAACGCTATTTCGGCATACACGCACACCTTCCTTGAAAACGAAGTAAGCCCCAGGTCTGTAATTCTGGGATTCCATGCTGCCGTACCGTTGACGGTCGAAATTGAAAGCAGAGCAAAGCAAGTCCTGAGATCTGCTAGCTCTAAGAGGTACCTCTGGACTACGGTCACTTCGGAACCTGTATCCAGTAAAGCATAGGCTTCCACGCAATCTTTTCGTCCTTCGATTCTCACTGGTAAAATGCCCAGACTTATGCGACATTCGGATTGTTGAGTGGCATCACAATGGCCGGGTGGCTGATCGACTGGCTTTATGATGGGTGTGCAGTCACTGTCATGCCGTTTCTCTCTATCCATGTCGGGCACATTCCGGCTGGTAAATTATTCACCCATATCATGAGGCAACGTATCATGCCCAATTCGACAACCTGGGTTAGAACATGGTTCGGACACGGGGCACTGGGCCGACAAATGTCCGCACCTCAAACACGAAAAGCACTTCTTTACCTCCTTAAGCAATTTCCGTCTTCCGCGTATATCAGTGGACAGGAAACGAAGACACTCGTCCAGTATATGCAGCCCATTGCGGAGGTACGTGGAGCCAACCCTTGTGTCGTAATTAAGGGTAAGGCGGCTGAGTGATTATTCGGCGAGTTCTGTTTCCAATCGGATGTTGGCGTGCTCCGAGGAGACCAGCTGTCCGACGCCAACATAACAAGCCTGAAAAGACGGATCCAAACTACTACGGTACTATTTGGAGCAAATTAATTAGGTACAACAAGCAAACCTCAACAGTGTTCCTTTCGGGCTCGGCTACTCCGCTTTCTGACAGCAAACTACGTGGACGACAGAGAGCGTCAAATCAATTCAATTCACGGCGAAACCGCGCTCGTGGCTATCGCGAGTCCAGATTGTCAACACTGCAGTCAAATTGATGCAATAAAACAAAAGCGGGCTTTGTCCCACAGAAGGCAGTTAGCAATCAGTGGACGGTACATAAAAGAAAAAAAGGAAAGGTAACTTGTCAGTTCGACTTTGCCCTCGGAAATCATTACACCAGCCCCAAAATCCGACCGGGATTTTCGTTATGCACAGTTAGGCGTGTTTGGTCTCCACCGGTTTCCCCACGGTTTCCCTGCTCCTAATCTTGCTACGGTTACTGAAAGATATCTTCGTGTCACATGACTCATCTCTCAGTGGTCCCTCCCGGTTCAGCGAACCCGAAAGCCCGCCCCCCACCTGGGGTTGTCGACTGTTGAACTAACTCCGGAAGTATCCTGGGTCCCTTCTATGAGACAAACTTTCTGACGTCTCTTAGCGCGAACACTTCAATGGTGCTCACGGTCGCCGTTCTCACTGGACCGTCGTCTGATCGTTCCGTGTTTTCGACGACTCCGATCGGCCACTAACTTCGCGGCAATTCTCCTTGATTTCCTGATGTATCCTTATTGTACGACTCATGCCGGCCTCCTCATTCACTGCGCCACCACGAAATTGCACGCTGTGAGGTTCCATTTTTATTTTAGTAATAATCCCTGGTCTTTTTAAAACCGCCATTTTTAGGATTTTTCTGAATGCGGGAGTTGTTTTACTGTGGTCATTTGCATTTATCTTGTGGCTATGCCAAAGGATCTTCCAAATTCTAGAGGTCTGCAACCAATGATGTTAAACGCGCTGTCATGAATTCAAAGGAAGCAAATCGGCGCGTTTTTTGCTGCTCTCTTGGTCGGAGCTGATTGTCACATGGCAGTTAGTTTCGGGCTAAATAAATCTTTACTTTTCCCACCATTGCACGTTTCCATCAAGACGGCGCGGTGCTTATTCACCCTGATTCACAGGTCTTTCATGCACATGTCCTCCAACAACGTCCCGGCAATCTGAGGGAATTTCTAGACACTTTCTTGATCACAAGAGCCAGATTTTGCTAGCCGACCACGTCAGCGAATTGAAGCACCGGAGCTTCAATAAAATAATTTACGAGCCATAATCCTTCCGTCACCTAAAGCTCAACCTGTGAACCCTCATTGTGAAAACTCTGACCTCTGCTCTCCCTTGTCCTTAATTGTACAGTGGAGAACATTATTCAGCCAGAGACTCCGAGCATCCTCCAATCCAGTTTTCTCACCCATAGGTTTGCACTTATGTGGAAGGTGCGTCTTGGAGAAATCGGAAAGTTGGCGAGCAGTTCCATTGTTAGGAAAACCTGGACAGTTATCTATGCAAACTGCAATAACTCCCTCCTAACTCAAAACCAATATACCAGAAAACAATTGCAACTCCGTCCAATTTTAAATTATTGACCTGTTGACCTTGGAACTGCCCTGTTTGCCTCTTCGCAAAGCTATGGAGCAGCCAGGTTCTTTCGTTACAGCTCGGTCCTCTTCGACCCAGCTTCAATAAAAAGCTCACAGATCGAGGACAGATAGGCCTGGTGACCTCAATCCTTCATAGTATTTCAGAAGGTAAAGATTTTGAGCCAGTATCTATCACAAGGATTACTTTTCGTGTGAGTAGATGTTACCTGGTCCCTCATGGGAAATGTTATCACTTGGAGAGCCTCATGGGACAGGACCGGGTCCGATGCTGTTCTTGATGCGCATCAACGACCCACCGCAGGTCATCGGATTACCGTGCTCCATGTTTTCGGAGGACGTTACTCTTGTCGGGTGTCCGGGGTAAACGGAGGTGTAGCAGGACCTCGAGGAGATTAATCATTGGACGACAAAATGGGACTTTCGATGGTACGTAATAAATCAATTTCAGGCTTACAACTCAGTGCTTTGCTGAAGCGCTTTTTTCATAAGAAAAAATGGGAACCTATAGCCCAGAAGAAAGCGTTTAGAAACCTGGCGATGGTGGCTACGGCGAAGTTCAGAACCTCCGTTCAAACTATGCCAGCTGCAATTAAGACAGCAGAACATTGTATTGCAAAGAACGGCATAATTAAGGAACACGATGACAGCATTGTCGCTGTTCAGAGGTGTATATTCTCCCCACCGACAGTACTCGAGCAAGTCCGCAGTTTGCAATCAGCGAGAAAAATCGTCTTAATGGTCGTAGTCCAAATTTGATTTACACGAATGGCGACAGAATTGCGAGGACTATTATGGGAACAGACACTAGAATCTCTAATCATGTTCCTGCCAGAGTAAAGGAAAACCCATGGGAAATTGTTATATAAAGTGAATAATCTAATTTGTCTGCTTACTAACAACAAGCTGCTGTTAATCGTCACGGAAAGTCTGCCGTCAGAGAGCATTTCCAAGCAAACAAAACAACGAGTCTAAAAACTGAACAGGGTGCAGCCCTTTTCTCGCACGGTTAACAATCTGAAAACTTCACTGCTGCGTTGGTGAAAGCAGACATTATATCACTTGGATGAGGCGTGAATTTAGGCCTTTTTGTAACGCACGCAAGGGAAAAAACGGACCATAGATGCTACTCCCACCAACCGATACTCACCTTGCTCTTTTTTAATGTACACCAGCGTCAGACACTGCTCTTTTATCTCCTTCCATGTCTCACTACATCATTGCTTCTTTTACTCAACTTCATCAATATGAACGACAGCTGATGGCTGGATGACTTAACTTTCACATGGATAGTTATTCTGCAAGGCACAGAAGCTTCCCATATCGAAAGTATCGTTTATCAATCACTATGAGAGTGCTCCCAAAGTGTAGCATTTCTTTGGCTACCGTAAAACGTGACCTTTCAAAGGTCGAATCACTGTGAGATACTGCAGATGCAAGAACCCGGACAATGAAATTCATTTTCAGCCATTCATGTGGACTGAATTGATTGCATCTTAATAAATTCGGCTAAAAATAAAATAATCAACTGAGTGAGAATGAATGTCACCTGCTTTCTAGCTCCCCTGGCAGTCATGGAATACTCCCAGTGCAATCCACGTCACCCAGGGACTTAAAATGTCGGTGACGGCGAATTAGAAAGTTAAGTGAACAGCACCGGATGGCAATAAGGAAAGCAAGGAGGGGCACTTCAGGCTTTTATCCGCGGCTGATTGTGGGATGGCAAATATGTCTATAGAACAATGCAAACCAGTAGCCACATCTCACACTGATTACTGTGCGCAGACCTGAGCATTTCTTGTAAGGCATGATAACCCGCCCAAGCGAAAACGTCGGAGTGAAAACTGTGGTCTGTTAGCCAAGTTTCTGGTCTACCGCATAAAATAATATCGTAAGAGTTTCTTTTTAGCTGCTAACGAGTCTTCAGCTCCCTTACCTGGTATGAGTCAGTGATCGGGAGTTTCAAGAGGGAGTAGGAAAAACTTCCAAGTGGAAACATGGTTAAGGTCCACGTTGATATCCAAGAGGTGGTGTTCGGCGGGGGGAGATGGAATAATCAAAGGATACTACATTAGAGGTTCGGGTGATAGTGCATAGCTGTGATAAAGGAAGTAAATTCAGATGGAGTTAGGCATACTGGCCGAGCGAAGGATGTCTTGTGGTTAATGGATGTGTGGGCTGAAGACCAAGTTAGGGAAAGGAAACTTGGAGTTGAGTGAGCTCGATGTGTTAGAGGATGGCAGTTTGACCAGTGATGGGTATCAGTGGTGGGTGGGTATAGGTGTAGTTAGGTGCCAAATTGTCACCGTTGTCCAACGGCGGGAACTGCAATGCGTAGGGGGGTTGGTGAGGGGAGGGGCTTTGAGAAAATGCGCCAGAAAAAGCCGGTTAGCAGGTAATAGCGCATGAATTTTTGGGATAGGCGTTACTTTTGAATTTGCAGGAGTCCAGGAGAGGCAGTGCTTTCCTACGCTCGAAGGCAATTGGGCTGTAAGCGCTGGACAAGAGTGGGGTTGGTGAAAGCTGTCTTCGTGGTAGGTTGTGGCTCAAAAAGGCGAAAACATATTTATCAAAGTTTGCAAGGTAGCCTGGGAGGACCCGGGGGTAAATCGTTACAAAATTATTGACGGATAAGTAGTATTTGAGTGAGGAATTGGGGCGTGTAGGCAGTAGGACCGAAGGGTATTGGAGTGGTGGATATGCATCTAAACTAGGGTTGACTGGTAAGTGGATGTGGAATTAGGGAGGAATAAAGCCAGCCAAAGGCCCTAAATAAAGGAGGCATTAATATGATTGCTTGAATGTAGGGGCAACTGTGATAACCAGGGGATGGTGAAGATAAATACAGTGGGAAATCAACTCGTGATTATAAAGCGGCAGTTGGCAGGCCCACTTCGTGAGTTTGGGACCTTCTGGTTTGGCAGAGCTCATTTCCGGGATGCTTGTTCGAGTTGAGTGTGCGAGAGTGCCTAGTATAGGTCGAGGTGTATTACAGGACTGACTCTACTGAATTAACAGGCATGGCTAATGAAGGGCGGGGTTTTTGTGTAGTTGAATAGGTTACTGGATATGCTCGCTTCTGCGAAATTCAACATGTATTTTGGTTGGCGTGCCAAATGCTTTTGTTGACATGGAAGGATTCGAGAGAGTGCTTGAAGGGGTATCTGGGGATGGGGTATAATGCCAAAGTCGTGTAATATTAGCCGGAGAAGGCATAAGTTGAAGACAGCAGTCCATGCGGCGTGGCCACACCTTTATTGCCTTCGTATTCCGGGTATCCAGAATTTGTGATAATTAGAATGGCGCCGTTTTGCGGGATGGCCGGAAGGGTGAAGGGACTGAGTTCATCTAGGTCTACACGTATTGTCTGCGACCAAAGCACCGATGATTGTCGAAGAATCAGCCAGCCTTCGCAGCAGGTATACCCGGAGAGGTGGGGTTGGGTACACCTCGCCCTCATTAAGGTTTATTG
>LUCM01007216.1:25435-62646 GCA_008360955.1 Fasciolopsis buskii | reverse complement strand
CGAGGTCGTAACCAGCCTTAGGGTTGTTATCCTGGAGTGCAAAGATGACCGCAGAATTGTCTTACTAATGATCGTGATGGAAATAAAGTAGTTGAGTACCGAGATACGTATCACAGGGCGAATTGAGTGGTACTAGTAGTAGAAATAGAACTGCTGCTTCACTTCTCAACTGATCACGACAGGTGTGCAAATATTTTCCGCCCTTAGCACTAAGATTGTTCTAAGATTGTTCGCTGCATCTGGTCTGGGTTTTTCAGTCGTCTAACCTCTTACTTATTGTGTACTATTTGGAAGTTCGCCTTGGTACTTTTGTCACGACGTCAGATATGGAACAGATTTTGGAGCACATGAATCAGTAAATGCCTCACAACTGCGGGCCCTTTCTTCTACTCGCTCATTTGTTTTTCTCTAACTCAGTCTTAACCTAGACAGCAGTAACACATTTAAGCAGCCTGCATAGGAATGTTTTCGAGACCTTTATCTTGCAAATTATGGGCGAAGCATACCTAGCGGCATGATTCCGTCTGACTCGACACCACATAACTCCAGGTCCTTGGACGTTCCATCCAAATTCCTCTTAGAGAATCAAACACGCATCAGATTAAACTTTTAAACCGTTTTAAAGCTGTTTGCCGGCTCTTATTATAGCACTTTTCCTTTTTCCTATAATATTATTTATATCAACGAAGCAAACATCAGAATAATTAACGGCAAATTTTATATTTTCTGGTCCTATGCACCACACTAGACTTTCATTCCTCACCATCTATTGTTCGATGTATTGGCTTTATCTCACCTAGTGTGAGCTGACATCTTGACTTTTTTATCTAGTAGTTTGTCATTCTAGCACTTGTATGGAAGGCAAAATCTTTTTCTTAGTCGGCAAAATTCGCTTAATTTTTCTGAATATCAATTTTTACTTGCCGTGTCTAACTATATTGCCTGTATTTCCGTCTAAGCTCAGATTGTCAGATTTTCAGTTCTGTCGCAAACTAACGTTAAGCGTTGCAACGCTCAACAACGCAAATGACTTCAAATGATGTTGTCTGCAGGTCTGTCGCAATTGTCCAGTGGTTCACACAAGAAAACGGGCCACGGAGCACTTGAAAACAAACGGTAATAATTAGTCATACCTAGATATGAGTACCTCATGTTTTGCAGCACTGGTTGACTTATACCAGACAGCGCACGAAATAATACCAACTTTGAGTGGATGACAACAATCCCCCAAAAACGCCCAGTCAATGCGAAACACTTCTTGTTTATCTCCAGTGATAAAGGTCGTGTAAACTCCAAGCATTTCCACCTCTCAAATCTTAATATTCACATGTTGCTTTTTGAGCTCAGTTACATCCAATGTTTAAAAACGTACGGCAGCAGATAAAAACGCTATTGTTTTATTATTCCCGATCAGCTGCTCCTAGAATTTGTAAAGTCAATCACTCTTAACTCCTGTGGCATGGCTCATCACAAGTGCAATTGCGTTAGATTAAGAAAAAAATTGCAAGGCCACGATTACCTCCCACCTTTTTATTTCTCAGTTGAGTGTAGGGCTTGTAGCCGGACATGTATTTGTTCCTCCGGGTAGCTTGTTCAACCGAACGTTGACCGCCAAGCGCGGTCGCCGTTTGTGCGTTGCTCATGCAAGCCCAGCTTGCACGCTCCTGCAAAATATACTTAACCTGCTACCGCTTCCGACTGTTGTTTCCTTGTACCGGTCAAGTGCCAGTATTGCAGGCGTACGAAGTAGAGCAAGAGTGACGCAAAAGTGGTCACAAAGGTTAAGAGTAATCAAACGTAATATGATATTCGCCTTGGGACAGTCGGTTCCACAGGCTAATCAGCCTATCAACATTGCTGCCAAAAACACTCCATTTACTAAAATTAAAATATTTACCGACAAAGGAAGGGTCGTTCAAGGATCCAAAACAAATCTTGTGAAGCGTGTATCTCCACAGCCCTAAAACCCCCCACTCTCCCGACGTTGAGTCTCACAATATGTTGTAAAGCATCTCTGCCTGAGACTAAGCAGCGCCTGCGGTGAACGTGGATCTGACCAATTCACCCCCTCTTACACAAACCCGAATACAAGGCCCTACCTGGGGTTACCTCGAGATTCCCCCAAACAGGGTTCTGGCAGCTTAATCTTTTACCCCATTATTAGCTTCATTATACCAGCCGATCTCTCTATATGGTGATTCCGGCAGCCTTCTCGTGCAGTATCACCTCCTACAGCTTCAAAACCCAGAGGCGAAATTCCTGTTACCACAAAATCAAACAGTTTCACCTCTCTAAACGCCGTGGGCTCCGAATCCACCACGTCAAACTAACCCAACTTACATCTGCACTACACCAGGGCCTACCCCCTTACACAAACCAGCTTAGCACTTCTCACTTTAAGGGAAACCTCATGTCAATGCCTGCATACTCATATGAGAAACCTCAAGGGGCCTCCGAGAATCTACCGCCCACTTTGAGCCTACTCTCCGTTAATAGGACTACTGCCCACCCACGTAAACCCAATCCGAGTCCGAAGAAGTCTAGAACCCATCAGCTAAATGCCATATTACCTATCACCTCCATGACTACCTTCTCCCTAGTGGTCCTCCATCTCTATTATCACACTAACAGTTAACCCCTAGTCGAAGCCTACCGATCTCAAGTTTTATTTTCAGAGGCCTACCGCTATAAAATCTCTCCGTTAGTGTATTTTACTAACCCTCAACCCACCGGCTTCTCGTGATGCGCTTCAACTCTTCTTATCCATGGCCCCTCATAAATGCCGACCACCGCTACACTAATATTCTCACTGCCTACGCGGACCAGTCACCTCCCTTCACTAGGCGTTGGATGGGAAGTATAACGAAGCCAATAATTTTTTTCAGCAGGTACTCCCACTCAGAACCTGCTGTCTTCATGCCTCCATCCCTCGTGGGCTTCCAGCCGCCCATGGCTCCCCAACCATTCTTCAAGTCCCATTGCCCACACACACTTTACACAATACCACTGGATCCCACATCTAACAACTCAACCGCAACCTGCTTCACTCCCGGTAGCAGTTATCTTTCACATTCCAACAGTTTGGGAATTACCTTCCCCAATAAGCAGATTCGTCTTATGGGCCTCACCAAAACTTCTTGTCACAACCACTGAAACGACCAAGTTGTATACACTTCTGCTCCACCGTATTTAGCTCCTCGACCCTTAACAGTCATTCAGAAAAATAAATTATTGCCACCCTTGTCCATGACGAAGAATTTCTATGGCTGAATATGACTTTGATGGACTATACCACCCCGGTTTATTATATGCCGATGTGCCGCCATTCTGCCCTGGTCCTGCACCCCTCTCACTCGAACGATGCAAAACCCTCTCAAATAAAGGAGATCAAAAATGAGATGCAAAACTAGTCGAAAAAATTGACTAAAAGTGAAAGTGATTCGCCCCAGTTGTCGCTGTTTCTAGTGAATGCCTGTTCTGTATTGGAGGAAATGCCATCTCTTCGTCTGTCAGCCCTCTCCTCAGATAATGACTTACTACTAATCACCGAGATTTTGCTAATTGATAACACGCCGGATGATGCAATTGCCACTCCTGGATATCAGGCCTACAGAAAAAGTCGCCCATCTCAGCTTGAGGGCGGCTGCCTTGTGTATGCCCGAAATTCAATACCAGCCGCATTATGTCAAGACTTTCTGTTAAATTGCATCCAAAATGCCTTATGGCTCAGGGCTGACATAGGTAGAGAAAACGTCGTGATGGGATGCGTGTGCCGCCCACCGGGCCCCTGTCGGAACGACTTCCAAATCTTATCTGACGTAATTAACCAATCTCCCACCTTGTCGGGTCCCTAAATCGTGGCGGGAGACTTCAATACCGCAGGCCTTTGCTGGTCAACTTTCACTGCTCCTAATTGCTTGCTCCCGTTTGTTACTAACATTCAGCGGACCCAATTAGAAACAGAATTACCTTAGGCCTTATGTTTACGACTGCATTAACGCAGGCCCGTACATCCATTGAAAATACTTTCTCTGGACGTGATCATTTGCCCTTCAGCTGCACGTTCATACTACCTTTCCGTAGTAGCACGCCATCTCAAATTGCTAGACCATACTTTAGGGCAAAATGGGTCGCCTGCCAACTCTGCTGCGCAGCTGTATTTGGGATTCCCTTGTCCTAGCAAGTGAGATGCAAATGGCAACTGACAAGCTTTATTCATTCCTGCACAAACGCCTTGACAGCATCACGCCGGCAAAGAAATCCTCGGCGCCTACGAAAATGAAAGGCCAAGACCGACCAAGCTGCAAAGTTGCCAAACGTCAGAAGAGCTTTCTTAGAACCAGGAACTTTTCCTATTTTCTGTTACTAATTTGCGCGTCAAAACAGTTAAAACCGGTAATAGACTCACGTAGTAAGATGCAATAACTGCGCGCTTTAAACCAGCCTAAACCGCAAGCAGCTCCGGCACAACTAGTTAAATCAAGAGCAAACCACGCCAGGTCCTCGGCCACTCTTGTCCACAAACTTACCTCTAATAACATTTATCTCAACAACTCTCAAGAAATCGCTGAGGCATTTGAAAGGCTCTTTGCATCATTCCTAACCACTGATACTTATCTTCCAATCTCATGTCTGCCATGCCTGATCTCGGAAAAAATCCCAACAGTTTCCTTCTTACCGAAGGAGATAGCACCTTTGGTGGGAAAACGAAGATCAGCTATCACCCTGGACTAGACTCATTACCCAGCCATCTTTGCACTAGATGGGGGAGATATTTTGATATTGTTGACAAACACATTTTACTTCTCTGTCCGTTGTGGTATCTTTCCCTCCCAATGGAAAACGTCCTGTCATTATCTCCATACATAAGTAAGGCGCAGAACTTAACCCAGCCAACTATAAACCTATCACCCATACTCCGACTGCCTCTAGGATCGCGGAACGCATGATCAAAAAGCAGCTCACTACATACCTTATTGACAAAAAACTTCTCAACACTAGTCAACATGGTTTTCTTCAAAAAAACTTTTGAGTCACGTGTATGACTAATCGCTTAAATACAATCACAACGGCTGTTAACACCGGAAAGTCGGTGATGGTAGTCTATTTGGGTGTGCCAAAAGCTTTCGACAGAGTATCCCACCGTAGGCTGATAAACAAGATCAAATCCTATGGGACCACCGACCCCTACTATCATGGCTCACGTCATATCTATCACGCGGAAATCAAGCAGAAGGAAAAGTTTTCACCTCTCACATCAGACCAGTAACTAGCAGTGTAATTCAGGGCCATGTACTTGGCCCCGTATAGTTTCTTCTGTAAGGAAATGAAGTCTTCATCGTTGTCCAAAACGGCGTTCCTTTCCTATTCGCCTATGATATCAGAATTGTTTACACCCTTGAGCCTAAGGCTCTAGGTTCTATTAACGCCAAAATATCCCAAGACGCAACATCCCTCAACACTTGGGCAGACGGAGGGACGATGAAGTTCTGAGCCGAAAAAGCTGCGTGCTAGAAAGTTGTCTTATCCACAAACAACCTTAAAATTGACAGTCAAATCATCCCCATCAGCTCAATCATTCCTTTGTTAGGAAGAGAAGAAAAAGTTTCTGCTGGATAAGGTTGAGCCTAGCAACCAAAGTATATTCGGGCTGCGAAGGAATGGGCCACCATCCAGAATGGATATATACGCCATCAGCCCAGAACTGACCCTGCCAAAGGAGAAATCCCACACCATCCTTGTTCGGTAGATCAGCATTTGGAAAGTAGCGCATCGGAATGTCCACCTTTGTTCCATCGCCCACCCCTCTAGTTTTCAGTATACCCCTCCCAACTGCGAAACTGTTGCGTATGCTGACGTCTAGAGCAGCTGCCACTGTTCTTCTTTCTTAATTATTAAAGAACGCTTGCTGAAACCACTACGCGGTACAGCTTGCTATCGTCCTGTTCAAACACAACACTGATTCTAATTTTCTCTTGCTTCCCCTTTCTCTTCTTGCAATAGCTTCTCATGGCAAATTCTGTCCTAGCATCCACCCAACGCTGACATCCGCGACCCATTCAGTTGTGCCCTTTCCTGGCAATTGGAAGTAGTAAAATAATTTGCGGTGGATCACAAGCACATGATCCACCTCCAATAACTGACCAAGATCAGTTAAAACTGATTTCCTGTAACGTACAAACCAGGCCCGTGGAACAGAGGAGTTCCACAAGCAGAACAAAGTGAATTTATTACCTAACCCTTGCGCTAGCCGTCCAACCAAACCACTGCAATCTGCATCTGCGAGATTGTCAAAAGATTGGAGAGCAACATGCTAGGAATAAGGAACACGCAGCCTAAAAGTGACAGAGTAATATAGCCTATAGGTAGTAAGCCGAGCGTAAGTTTGTTGCACTCGACCCGTCAACGGAAAACTCCCTCCTAGGTATTTCAAGAAAGTCGTCTGGACCCTGTAATCTTCGTGAAAAACAGACTGTTATTACAGCTTCCATGTTTGTTTACTCACCCTAACACCGGCTGGAACAAATTCCGGACTGCCCTTTCTCTCCAGCTCTTCTCCAGGCCAGCCAGATGCAACGCCAACGTCCGCGAAAGGCTCCACTCCATTCGATGTGCTGGTTGCCCACCCGTGTTAGGAGGCTGCTTTCCGGATCTGACGCTTCAGTACCGGGCCGCGTAAACCTAAGACAAACAAAATCACGTCAATGACCTCCCCGGGTTCCTCGTCTCAAAGAACCATTAGGATTCGCCAAAACACTTACACTACTGAAATCCCACACAATCCCCGAACCCTCAGACCCCTACCGCCGCGAAACACTAAAATCTCCGATACTAAATGAGGACAGCACACAGGTCATTCATAGCAAGTTTATTTAATGACTGATTATGATTCTTACATGTACCCGTTTGCTTCCCGGCACATCAAAATCCGCCCGAGCTGCATAGGTCCAGCGAATTCCGTTTTCTTTCCGTCTACAACTCTTCATATACTTTCGACCCGTGAATCTTTTGATGCAAACTTGAAGGTTTTGCCGCCGCTTCATCTTCAGCATTGTTTTGACTCTTGAATGTTGTTAGTTACTACTCTTCATCCCCCTCAAATGATATCCGGTCTGGTTTCGACTCATCTCCATCCCGTTATTATGTCCATAGTGATCTTCATCATCACCATACAACCCTCCTGATCCTTGAGCGACCCGGCCATATGACAACATCCACCATTGCTTCCCAGCCAAATTTTGCGCCAGCTATATACATCCTTGATGAGTTTAAACATTGACTGATTCGCACTGCGCGACTCATGGTCAGCCCCGGAAAGTTTGGAGAATAATTATCTAGCTTTGACTTGAAAGCTTGAACACTCGTTTTTAGGTCATGAAATTGATGATGATGTTCATGGGGGCACAGACACGTTGTATCTTCACGAATGAATAATTGTATTCCATGAGTCCACTTTGTATAAATTTGATTTTGCCTCCAACGTACCTCTCGGATGTGGAGAAATATGCGCATTATACATTATATAACTACATGGAGTGTTGCACAAAAGTACACCTCGATCGCTTATGGTTGCATTGACTTCAAATTGATCTCTATTATTCGTACGATTAGTGGGGGAAATGTGTGCGTCTCCGAACCCCAAGTAAGGAATATCTCTCCCTGTTGCTTGCGGCACGCCGAGTGCTTAGTGTCAGTTCCAATGTCGAAGATAGCGCTTGAGAAAAACTTTAGCATAAAATATTCCTTCCTATGGAATAAACTATCCCAACGTATGTGGATTATTTCTCCTGCATCCGCTACCCCTAAAAATGAAATTAGGAAAGCAACAACCGAAAAAATCATCAAGCTTGCATGGCCCTTACAGGCAAGCGGAAAGATCCTATGAGTCAGGCACAGAACATTGGCTGAATATAACGCTCGAATTCTTATAAACGCGGTCTAGACATTTTTATTCCCAGTAGTCTCCACAAGCAAATATCATTGTAGTTACAAACAGAGAAACTTCCTCAATGAAACATTGTCGGCGCGATTTCTTCAGTTAACATTGGATCTAGTTTAGTACATATGAAGCAAGACATGGTAAATGACAAGTTAATTAAAATCTCGTATTCTCTCTCACTAACAAACTAGCGTTTGATGTTCTAACCTAGAACCCTTTCTCTGGATGCCATGTGACAATCGACCCCAATTCCAAGCGCAAAGTTTTGGCAATATTCAACTGCCTCATTCTGCACAACTTATGTTGAAGTCTGGATTTACTATTGTATCACAACAAAATCTCAGTGGAATACCTTCGAGACTGCATCCTTAGCACTTTCCTGTTCCTGATGTCGTGTTTGCACTTGTGTCTTTCCAAGGATTCAATATCCAGTTTCTAGCCCCATCCGCCCAAGTCTTAGCACACTGTGAGAGCGAACTGACTCAGGACTCAAATGGACCACCACAGGACGGACAAATAGGATCTGCTTCGCAGGTCGCAATGAAGTGGACACTGCTGTTAATCTGCATGATGCACCAATGCGAAATGATGACTCTGTTGCCGGTCTGTCTAGAAATCCAGTCCACCCAACCTGATCCGCAACGCTTACGATCCGGTGAACGGATAAGTCCTAAGAATTAAACGGCTTTACTGCTGGAGCCGCTCGCCCGTTAATAACATGCCAGTCACGTTGACAGCCAATCGCCACAAAGGCGCCTGCACACGAATTACCAATTCAAATGCTGCCACCAATGACTACCGCCAATATCACCCCAATATTCCCCTCGACAACCAAGGCTATCATTATGCCAGTAATTGCTATCTGTTAGGCTTCCGGACGAAAAAAAAGGAGTATAGAAACCAGTTCTTTCTTTCAAACTGGCTTACCAGCTTCAGATGTATTATTCAACGCATTCCACATTAATCGTCACTCTCCTCAATGCTGACGACGTTTCCACCATTCATGGCTTAAGCCAATGGATTTTCAAATGGCTTTAATCATTTTCTTGGCTCCAAGATCCACGGTAAAATGAACGACTTTATTTTGCATTCCCACCTTAATACTGAGTATCGGTCGACCATCTATGCCTTTTCCTCTAATCGTTTTTGTCCGTTGTGACATATTTTGCCCGCACTCATTGTCGCTGAGGGCCTTCTTTATGACGGTTTATCATTCATGTCCACTTTATGGATTCGCTAGATCCGACTACTGCGGAAATATCTCGACACCCGCCGCCATCCTCCAGCTGAAACTTGCCTCTGCAATAAATGCCGTTGGTGTGTACAAACACCTTGTTCTTCTTAGAGTTCCACTTTTGTTATTTCTCCTCATTTTGTATCCGCATGTGTACTAGCCTGTTCCAGGTGAGTTGTAATACCCGTGTAACATTCGTGCATGCAACCAAGCACGCCTACCGAAGTATTCGAGAAATATACAGATATATATACGCAAAAATTGTATCAATCCCCTTTGCTCACACCTCACCCATTCGTTACGGAACGAGCCCCAATTGTTGTCTAGCAGTTTCACACGTGAAAATCGTGCCGGATATTCCCTCGTATCAGTGATAGTATATAGAAAGCTGCGTGAAGTGTGCCAAGGAACAGAGTGTGCTGATCCAAAGGGAAAACCGGTTAAGCACAACTAGTTGCACACTTCAAAACGTGAACACCTAAAGATGGGAATCAGGTCTTCAGGGTGATAGGGATGAGCCTGATATTAACCATTCTGCTAAGCGTATGAGAACAACTGAGTGCTCATAAACTGCCGACAATGGACAGTAGGAACCACGGTGGAAAATACAAAACAAACAGTCCGGTTGGATGAAAGGCGAAATGCTGAGGAAGCAATGATAAATCAATTTCAGAAAAAAATATAGAGCTGCAAAATGAGTAACCCAAAATCGGAAAACACAAATTGGGACGGCATACATTGTTCTTCAAACTGAATCAGAAATCAGTGGGTTCTTCGCTGCAGGGAAGGCTCATTAAAACATATGAATAATACGCACAGACGTACGATAATAACCCACTAAGCTGTGGATAACAACAAAATGCGAAGGGAGAACGAGATTTTGTACCAGCTCATCTTGAGTGACTGAAGAAAAAGGTCCGGCTCTCATAAAATTGATTTGAGCACATAGTTTCCAGCATATATTCGTTGAAAGATGATCAGAAACTCGAGAAATCCATGGTGAAGCAAGGAAACAGTTATCGTGTACGTAGCAGCGACTAATTTATTGAATGACCAGTGAAATAACTGATGACTGGGAAGATATAATAGTTTAAAGAACGATGAAAATCAGAACAAAAATCTGAGTCCTCGCGAATTGGACGAGAGATGAAACGCATATATATCACACTGCACATTACTGTTTAGGTTAAATGTGTTTGCGTGTAGAAGGTGCGCAATAAAAGGTCACCAAAGAAAGTTCATCTACCATGGATTCAGTGATGGTACTCAATCGCATTTGTGATTGAGAAGGCTACCATGGTCATCTCCGACGGCCGCTCATGAGCAGGCCGGTTTTGCTGACTGCTTTTGAAGGGCTACTTGGGAGTTGTGCTCAGGGAGCCTTGAGAGAAGGTAACGGCTAAAATACTCGGCTAAGGCGAAGCCATAATTTTGGGATAACTTAAACCAACTGGGAAGAATGAACTCATCTGTTCTGACTGGAACCGAGCGGGGTGTTCGTTGCACCAAAACCCGAGCCAGCTGAAGGGGCATCAGCCAACGGATACGTATCGGCCTCTGCGACCATCGCAGCCGCTTCCATCGATGGTTACTGCTACTGATTGAACGAGGACCCATTACCGGGCCCTTATGTGATGTACAAAATCATCGGAATTCTATTGGATTGCGTCTGGGTTTAGTATATCACAGACGCTGCTGGCTGCACCGTTTTGTGAAATGGGTTTAAACCTTGTAATCATCTGGTGCAGAATTTGCGAATCAATTCTGTTTTGAATTTAGGATCCGAGTTTATTTACGCACCGCTGAAGCGCTGCTTGCGATGCTCAGATTATTCATGTTGGAAAAAGAGGGCTTTAGATATATTCAGAAAAGGACAAAATGTGCAAAATATCAAATATGTGATGAAAGTTTCTATGCCTTTGACTCCGTTAAGTCCGTCAGATCTAGTATTTTTGCTGCCAGTTCGTGTTTTGGTTATATTGACTGCAAGAATACTCATCATAAGATTGCAGAATTAGAGAGGCAGTTAGCCGATACTAGAAAGTAAGCCGAGAAATCAGAGAAGGCCGGGACGCTAGAGGCGAAAGGATTTCATGTAAAAAGGCAACGCCAATTATGGATCATGTGGATAATTAAGGTCATCCACTGATTAAGCTATTTCATCCTCTAGCTCAGCCGCCATTCGGCTTAACGAAGTTGGATTCTCTGGCGTGCGTGGGCGCTTCAAGGAGTACTGCTTATTTATAAAGCAGTTCAAAAGGATTCATTCGATCCTAGATGTTGAAACCGGAGACGCAAACTGCTGCACCTCAAAAACTAGTTCCGTCGACGAACAAGGGGCACTGGTGGTCGTTGCTCGACATTGGTGGCTGCCAAGTTATATGGTAGATAAAAGAGAAATAAAGATATGGTGTATGTCCTAGGGCAAGTTCAACTATCAGCGGTAGGTTAAAATCTATCCGTTCTCCTGGCAGCCTTGTCCAAAGTGCGGCCGGGGCTTTGACTGGTTGGCTTAAGACGACTGGTATGTACTAGAGTCCAGCATTTAGAATCACTGGCAGAAAGGAGTCGGTAGGTTGCATCTATAATTGTGTGATCAACAAGGTATGGTTTATTTCAGAGGTAAAACTGCTTAGTCGACAAACGTTCGGACAAAACGGGGTCAGTAGGCCAGATGGAGTTCCCGGGGCCAAAAGAGTAGGGCACCTGTCAGCGGTCGTGACTTCACGCTAGACATACTGCGTGCATCCATGATCGGTACGTTTGAGTTGGTCGGGATGGACGTCGTCTCCTACGCAGGTCATGTCCACTTCGTCCTCCTTAAGTGTTTAACGAAGTTCACGGTTTTGGCGATCCTAGCCACAGTAGACAGCTTCCCGAGCTGGAAACAGAATTCTCCATTTGGCCTGGAAATGTACACAACTTGTATCAAGTTAACTGAATGCCAGCTTCTTCCAAAATGCATAAAGTGGTTACCTGATTTTTGCAGTTTCTAGGCTGATCTGTTCATCATTCGGTTAATCGGTGATTACTGCATGCTGGTTTTGACGAAAATTTCCGTAAATTGTTGGAAAAAATCGGCAATACTACCATAGATTGCAGTATTCCACTATTGCTGGTGAAGTATTTTTTATTGAGATAGATTTTGCTTTATTCTGTCAAGCGGTTTTATGTCCTGCATAGGAGTGCTGCGGGTATTTTATCCCGGCATCGTTATTGTGTATTTGGCTTCAGCTGCCAATATTCAGCCTGAATTTTATCCAACCACCGGGGTATTGTGCACAAGCCTGTCATAAAAATGCCGGAAGTGGGTAGTCCATAGTGTTGCTTCCAGTGTGTGCGAGTGCTTGGCTCACGAGAATTGCTTGGTTATACCCAGGAGGCCAGAAGGCCAGGCAGCTTATAGGTTGACCTTCTTCAGGGAGACGACCTACGCGACTAAGGTTGGCCGGTAAGAAGACACAAATACCCCACGTAGGGTAGGCTGTAAATACGCCCGATTAAAAGTGGTCCGAAGTCCGAGGGAAAACATCAAAAAGTCCATATCAGAACGTAGAGAGGCTGGTAGGCAGTGGGTGAGACCGAATTCCTCAACTGTCAAGGGACGTTTTAGGGAGTCCCAGCTGATAGAAATAAGAAGGAAACCGGAAAATCAAGACGTTGCAGTCGACAGAAGGACTTAACCTAAGATCCTGGAGGAAAAAAAGGAATAGCTGGATGATTGGCTATGTAAAACGAAGTAAGCCCAAAAAGTCTCCTAGCACACGACGTCGAAATTTTTGTTCCTAATTGCAGAGGAACTGTTGAATAAGTAACTCCGGAAGGGGCCGGGGATCAATTAGAGAAAGGGATTGATTTGATGGTTGGTTTGGATCATGGGGCTGGATTAAAATGAGTATATAAATTGAGCAATTTCCGGGCACACAAAACGGTGAAAAACAGCGAACAGGTAGGCCGATATTGATGGAATTCCCAAATTAAAAGTTCAATGAACAGCTTTTAGCTAGAGCTGGTCTTTTGTAAAACGGCAAGAGTGATTGCTATCGTCTCGACCCTGGCAGATTGTTCCGATCCCGAGAAGGCTTGGAAAAGCTGCAACTAACCCGGTGTAGTGTTGATAAGTAATCTATCCGGGAACACCTTTCAGAGCAAGGCTGAACGAGCCCAAGAGCCTAAGGATAGAAAATTAAGTGTCAATGGCATTATTTGATGTGACTGAAGGGATACAGAAAAGATATTCTCAGGCAGTGTTAGAGGCAACCTTGTGTAAATACAGGAGCTCAATGAAGATGGCTGAAGACGAATTTTTGATGGTTCGCCAGCGCAGTTAGACTGTTAGGAGTAACAGTACATAACTGATCTTTGCATAAGCAAAAATGACACCGTGGGAAAACGGGTGCGGAGGGATGAAATCTGCCGTGAAACCCGTAGCCCTCCAAATTTAAGTGATAAGATAAAAGGTTATGCGACCCTTGGGATAGTGCACCCGAGGTCCGGCGTGGAATGAGATGTCGGGTAAACCGAGAACACTGAGCAAGTGCAGTGGTTCTTTATGCCACGGCATGTGGTATGATGAGTAAATGTGTGGAATTAATTCCCAAAGTCGATGAGGGAAATGCCACAATAGTTGAGGTCTCTGATGCGTAGCTGTCTGAGGCGGACCATACTCCACTGAATGCGGAGACCGCTGCTGTGTTTTCGGGCAGGGGGCCGGCCTATCCTGCCTAAAATTAACGGAACGGTGTATGGGGGAATCATAAATAAATCTGAATATCATGAATATTTACGTGTATTCAGTCCAATTTAAGCTCTTAAATAAGTGGATATCCGTTGCAATTGTCCACAGCGGACTTGACGCCGCAGAACCGAAGGATCAGGAGTTGAGACAGGTAATGGAGCATCGGCTTGCGGAAGCCAATGCCCTGCTTGTATTCGTAGATTTTAATCATTTCAAGGTTGAATGGGATGCGGCAAGCTGCCCATGCAGTACGTCGAGGCACGCATTAACATGATTCCGGGAACAGATGGATCTAACTCAACACCTGAGGGGAAACACGGGGTTTAGGTCGGGCCAATATTCACCATTACTCTACCTTGTAATCACAAACTTTGATAATGACTTGCAGAGTTCACAGTGTCTTGTACCGCTGCTCAAGAGTGATCATGTAATGAATACTTTCACCTTCCAAATTTGGCAAGATATTGCCTCGAATATTTGGAAGTTGGACGTAGGAAAACTAAAGGCCACTGCAGACCTATTGAACTAGACTACTAACGACGAGAATGGAAAAATGAAAGCAACTTGGCAAGGGCCCTTATGATCTGCAAGACGAAGTTCTCCCACTGAAAAGGGAAAATCAGTGGAATAAACCAGTTTGGCGGGCACTGGCGGTACGGAGATCAATACTGAACAGTTGCAGAAGCTGGATAAAGCTAGCTTATGCAAGCAGAATTTAGCTAAATGCAGATAGCAAAGTACAGTACCCAGGCAATCAAAGCCCGAGAGGCAGTTAGAAGAAATTTCGAAATAACCTTGGCGAAAGGGGTAAAAAGAACCACAAAAGTTATTGAAGTTATGTGCAATAGAAGGAAACAACTAGAAAAGGCGCATGGAAACTCAAGCCTCGTGGCGGAGGGGGTATATGAAGATGGCAGTAAAGCCAACACCCTCAGCAAAGAAGTGAAAGTGTAATGCGGCTGCAAAAGAGTAGTCAAATAAAGGCTGACCCCTCACTTGCCACGATTAGAATCACTCGACCGGTAGTGACGGTGGAGAGCACGCGAATGATGCTGAAACAGGTCACCACGATGAAACGAGGAGGGCCGGTTGGGGCTGACCCAGCTATCTTCAGCCCGCTGCCCACTATACTGAGAGGACCCATATGCAGCAGTTTCCAAGGTTCCATGAATTACGGTGGAATACCAGTGGACCGGATGGTAGCAACTGTGGTAGCTACTCATGGGGGGGCTTCTACGCAAACAGGTAGAACGTTGTGGACTCATGGGCCTCAACTTCACAATTTGCAGGCATCTTGAGAAACTGACGAGAAAACACGTAAGTACCTGACAAAATACTTACTTTTATGTAGGGCGCAGCAGGCGTTCATTAAGTGGCGATCGTGTACCTCGAACCTCGTGGGATCCTCAGTTGAGGTTAGGGCGAGAATCGATGAGGTAAAATATTTTGAGGTGTGTGACGCAGATTTTAGCAGGGTGTTTGTATCGGTGAACCCTGGACTTCGGATGAAAAGTCCACCATTTCGAAATCGGAAGGTCTTGGATTTCCTGGCGAATAGATCCGTGTGAGAATGTGAAACGAACCTACAGAGCAACTGAGCACCTCAGTGGCCAGTTACTGGACCTTTATTATCTCTCCTCCACATAAACGCCCTTGCAGCATAGCTAGGACTATTATGCTTCATCTGTGCAGATGACTGTGTCGACGAAGTGTCCAATGCGGGAAACGCGGCCGTGTAAATCAGGGGGCGCTTGTTCGCCGCGCGGTAATAGGTAACGTTGACCGCCTATAGCTTACTGGTTGCCGAAGTTGCAAAGAAGTGACGTTTATGAAGGGACACTAAGGAGGAAGTAAATATTTCCAAAAGGAAAGTGTAAAAAGCCTTTTTGACTTTTAAAACCCGGAAAATATACCAAGTGGCATTGCTAAAATGGCATTTTTGTATTTTTGGTTTATTTTGTGGAGTCGTAAGGATAATAACGCGCAAAAGGTCATTATATTTTATTCCATGTGCAGAAATATAGAAACTGCGATGCATGATAAGGTGTATATATGATTAAATATTCATGAAATGATAAAAAATCTATGTATGCAACTGCAGTCGATCCATGTAAATGTCCATATATTAGTACATATATGTAGTGCGTGATAACTTAGTTGTTTTACGGTGCCAACGTTCTGTGAAATCTAAGCAAGCCAACTTGTCAACACAATGTGTATACCTTGTTCTCTTATGAATACCACATACCTTCTATGCATGTATATCTACGTATATGTACATGTACATGCTTAGATGCATAAATGTGTGTATATGCATTCGTACACGTTTATATACATATATATGTATATAAATATGTATATGCATACCTGTGAATGGTTAAACAGATACTTATGTACATTTTAGTAGTAGGAGATTGAATGTTTACATGAAATAATTCACCATGTGATATCACCACTCAACTCACCATAAAGAAACCATGGAAGCGCTGTACAGCTTTTTCATCCTTGTTAGGAATCATCAGCAGTGCATATCCACCGCGCCCCAACTGGGACGCGAACCCGGGACGAACGATTGTGAGTCGAACGCCTTAGCCATTACGCTACCGGGCAGGCTGTGAACGGTTTGTTCAAATTCACCACATCATGTTCCACATATCCGTGACTGATTTGCACGGTTACTATCCGCTAGCTCACAGCGATCGACACCTACTCATAGATGACTTCTCTGCAGGTAGCCTAAGTACGACCAACGCTTTGGATATGACCTACACAGCTTGATTACTTGGTACATTTTTGTTTAGTAGTAGGAGATTGAATGTTTTGATGAAATAATTCACCATGTGATATGATCGCTGAACTGACCGTAAAGAAACCATGGAAGCACTGTACAGCTGTTTCATCCTTGTTAGCAATCATCAGCAGTGCATATCGACCGCGCTCATGTCTGAGTAGTTCGATGTATATTGATTGATGAACGTAAATATACTCGGGAAATCGAAGAAATGTTATTAGTGGTTACTGACGCTCTTGACTAAGTATTTACGGATTCAGTGGGTACACTTCCACAGTATTACTTCAGCTGGCACAAACGTCCCCTGGAAACGGTTTTCTGCAGGAGTACTGAATGATCCACAAAGAGGTATAGAGCTGACGCAGGTTGGTTCGCACTAGGCTGTTAACAGTCTATGCCTGGAAGCTAAAGCAATCGCAATCGCTTGGCTAACTGGTCATCGGTTTTCTACGGTCACGCAA
This sequence comes from Fasciolopsis buskii, assembly GCA_008360955.1. Classification (NCBI taxonomy): domain Eukaryota; kingdom Metazoa; phylum Platyhelminthes; class Trematoda; order Plagiorchiida; family Fasciolidae; genus Fasciolopsis; species Fasciolopsis buskii. Next base: position 45,483 of record LUCM01007216.1, on the reverse strand, counting down.
AATATCAAGCTACAGAAATGTTAACCTTCACGCTTAAGCTTTCGTACGGCCTATTTCACTAAGCCCCAACCGTTGTTGAGTCGTAAAAGAAGAGTCGCACATCAACCGTGTAACGGTAGGGCGAAAACGGCGAAGCTATGCTTCCAATCAGATAGTGGTGGCTCCAAGTGGGACCATGTTCACGTTCTCGGTTTTGTCCGTTGTTCGCTGGTTGGCTCTGTGGTGCGTTCTCTATCACACGCGAATATTCCATGTCTCGCAACCGTACAACAAGATTGAGCGCACTGCGGCACGCTACACAAGGAATTTCAACTTCAGTGAAATATCAGGCCGACGCCACAAGTGTTTCAGCCCAGCGTAAGCTGCTCGAGCCTGGGATACACGCGTGTTTTTCTCTACTGCCGAGCTACCATCGTTCGACACGCAGCTACCAAGGTAGATGAAACGGTCTACAGTCGTTAGTTCCTCGTCACCCACTATGAAGTTCGGCGCTGCCGTCGTCCAGTCCTGTAACAGTACTTTGCGCTTTGAAGGTGCATCGCACATTGCAAACCCAGCAACAAACCTCGAGGGTCTTTCTAGTGCATGTTGTGCATGGTCCGCGGATTCGAACACGCAGACGACGTCGTCTGTGTAATCTAGATCAAATAGCTTCTCACTATTTCCCAGTTTGACTCCTACATGCTGAAGGCTTCCTAAAGCATTGTCCATAACCTCTTCCATGGCGAAGTTGAACAAGAATGGATAGATGGGACACCCTTGTCGAACGCCACTAGTTGTTTCAAAAGAACTTGATAGTTCACCGTATACTCTCAGGTTACCATAGGTATGCAAGTACAATGCTCGCAACAGGTTCACGAAATTCGCCGGCATACTCTTCTGGTGGAGATCACTGAGTAGCGCTGATTGATCCACTGGGTCGAACGCGTCTTTCAAGTCCAGAAGGACTACGATCGTGAGGCGGTGTTTATGCGTGTGGCGGATTACGAGTATTTGGCGAAGAGTGAATATTTGGTCGATGCAACCTCGGCCAGGACGAAATCCGGCCTGTTGTTCATGGATATCACTCTCACGAATCGGTGTCAGACAACGCAGCATTGTCGAACCTAACACCTTAGTAACTATCGGAATCAAACTTATCCCACAATGGTTGCTGCATTCACTCCGCGTGCCCTTCTTGAAGGTGGGTACAATCAGTGACTCACCCCACGATACCGGAATACACTCCTTGTTCCAAGTATCACGAAGCAAGGAGGTACGTGATTTTACTAGACCTTCTTCCGATTAGAAAAGAACTGGGAGAATATTCGACTCTACTGCCACTTCGTTGGGAGTCGACAGACACCTCCCAAGGATTCGCAGCTGCAGTCATCGGACTAAATACGTTAGCGTGCGACCAGCTAAACTGATCCTTGAAGTGCTCAGCCTGATGGTCCAGCCTTTGTTGTCTACCATGAGTCAGCCTTCCATTCCTAACGCGCACGACTTCAATAACCGAAGTTCGCCGCCCACCGCTGTCGCGTATAAGCTTAAACAGTCTTCGACTGTTACCTGAGGCGGCCGCTACTTCCATCTCTTCGGCTACCTTAACCCGCCAGTCCTCACGGTCATTCTTAAGGCTCTTCGTCAACTGACGCTACAACTGTCGACGCACCTTAATCATTTCCCTGCAGTTAGGGAGCTGGCGTTTTCGCTCCATTAGACTCAGTGACCCTTGCAAGAACCAGTGTCTTCGATGAAAGCTAGATTTAGGACCCCAGGCGAAATCTGCTGTCAAATGCATCATCTGCTTAATTTCGTCTCAGCGCTCGTTTACACTGCTGCTCGTCGAAGTTCTTAATTCCGCGGATGGTGTCTACTCAAAGATGGTACGAACAGCCGAATCAGACAGACGTTTGTTGGCCAGTCGGGTTTGTGGCTTGAGTCTATATCCATTCAGCTGCAGCAAAAACCGCATTAAAACTAGCACATGGTCCGATTCGACGTACGTGGTCCAGTACGATCTACAGTTCTGGACAGAACCGCGGATTCTGTGGGTGTCTCATCTAACAGTGCACGGATGAATTTGTCCAAAATTAAATTTCAGCGGAACCACGTGAGTAGGGCATGCTGTCCGTCGCAGGTCCCACTCAGATCATGGCGATCGGTCGACTGCGGTTTTTTAAAATCACAGGACAAGAAGTGCATGCATTCAAATGCTATCAAGGTTCAGGCACAATCGTAGACGATGGGAGACACTCTGGCTCATTGTAGGCTGTAAGATTTGTAGATGGTACAAACAGCAAGATGGGACGGTATTTTCGAAGCCAATAGTATTATTACTTTTCCAACTTTTAATAAGTCATAATAAGCCGACAGGTGCTTCGCTTATTTCAAAATTCCAGGTACCATCGACCATTTCGCGATTAACCAAATGCCTTGGAGAAGCCCAACAATAGAGAAACTGCTTCGCCTTTCTCTTAGTGAGAAAGAGTATGAATCAATCATATTCTGGGCTGACTGTCTATATAGGAATGCGGATAAAGGTGTTTCATTCAGACATCTTGTGGTCGGGAGCGAGTACCTATACACGATTGATCACGCCCATTGGAAACTGGAACGCGAATGTCAAATAAATGTGAGCAAAGCAACGATCGTCGATTGATTCAGCTTTCTTTGATCGCAGCAGATAACGCACTTGCGTATTGCCGGAGATGTTGCCGAATTTTTGCGTTGCAAAATTACGCGAACTTACAATCATGTTGTTCTCATATACAATAAAAACTGTTCAACTAAGGTAAGACAAGTGAATCAAGCAGCAGACATGTTATAAACAGTCGACAGTTTTTCGTCTTTACTCACAAGCAACTATTGGTCACACATGTAGGCAGAGCTCTTACTAACTGGATTAAGTATTTCGGACAGTTGAGCAAACAACCGATAGATAAGTCAACTAAGTTACAATAACTCTGTTCTCAGCCATTACTAGATGTATTGCATTGTATTGTATTGTATAGACTTTGGCACACAATAAATAATTTTGCATTTCAGTCAGAAAATGTGAGGGTAAAAATAAATTAGGGAGAGGAGAATTAATGAATAAATAAAAATACACGCATTGCTTCGTAAAAAATCTAAAAGAACTTATCCAGGAATAATCAGTACGCATTAGGAAAGGTTGCTCAGGAATTCGGCTGAAACCCGGTCACGGGTTGGCAAAATTCGTGCTGAATATGGGACAGTGGAGTTCCTATCGTTATTCATTATACAGGGTATGGAACGAAAAGCGAGTCGTGTAGAAATATGAGAGCGACACTGAAAAACCGCAGTGCAGAGGACGCGTGGGGTCAGAAAGAATTTTGTGGGCAAATTTCGCACATGCTGACAAATGTTGATCATACAAATTAAGGGACAATTTAATAAGTGGTATGAAACACACACGGCTAATAATTGATAGTTCCCGGCGAAGAACATTAAAGTCTTCTCCAAGTAAACCTGGAAAAATGACGGGAAAACAGGAAAGAAGGATTGGAAAAACACATTGGCATACAAATCGGGAGTTTTGAAGTAGAACTGCTCGACCTTGGGATGGGAATGATAGTGACGAATCTCCAACAGTCAGGGATAGAAGACAAAATTTATGATGAGTTAATTAGAGAGGTAAATGCACCGGTCAGGACCAGGGCACCAGGCATTAGAAGGGCTGAAGACAGACTGTCAAGAACAACCCATGATAATTTTAGTGGTGCCGAGAAGGTCGAGCTCCTCTTCTCGTGAAAAACTTGTGACTGTCGTATCATCGTCCTGAACAAATATGACCAGGGTATAAGTGGGAGGATGGATGAAAGCACGATTGATAGTGTCGACATCCGCATGAGCTTTCGTATGCTTATTCTTCTTCCCACACAACAGTCGAATGCCTTGCCATAGGAGTCGATTGTTGTTACCACTCAACAGTTGGCTGGCGGATGTCATGTCGATGCGTTGGATTTCCGCTTTTATTAGCTTGGAAATATACCGCACGCTTGAGTTATTACGAGCTTTGTAAAAGGGCTCCTTGCGTCTTCTTAGAGATTTCAGTTTTGAGTAGAGATACGGCCATTTGAGACGAATAATGTTTCTATGGGGCAGCAAATATCAAAGATTGCGTTGGCCGTCTCTGTGAAAAGTTTGACAGTCATTGAGCAGGGATTCAAAACAGAAACATAGATGCGAGCGAAAGGGATTTCTGACTAAGAATAAGGTTGTTGTGTGAAGGGTTACGGAGGCGAACTCGGATTGGATTGGTTTGCCTAAAAGAATAGAAAGCTGACCTAGAGTATATCTTGGGCCTTAACAGGAACAATGATCGTTACTTGAAATTGGAGCACGCAGTTTCAGGGAAAATAAATCGGGGTGGTTTGTAATAACTTTATCTAAAATGGTGCCGCCTCTGGTGGGAGAAACGCAGAGGTTAGTCAAATCAAAAACAACCAGTGATAGGGTAGATGCATGATTGAAATCGCCTACAATAATATGCAGAATGTCCTCAAGAAAAGGAACAATAGATACTAGAAAAGAATCGAAGAAAGATGCAAGCTAAAGGGGCAATATATAGGCTTGTTATGATTGTACTGGTATGGCGAGAAAACCTAGGATGACACTGTCACGAGACAGTCAATTTCATTTAGCGAGTATGTATAAATAACTTCGGACTTGCCAGACCAGAAGGAGTTTATCTGTGTTGCCACACCGTCTCCAGTCTTCTTCCTGTTCGAAAATCTGTTCTGCCGATGGAGTCTGAAGCTGTCTATCGACATGAGTGAACCAGCGATATCCGTGTTCAGCCGTGATATTTGTATGCAGATAACACACGTGTGAACATGGATCGGTGATTGAGGTGTGAGGGACAGATCCGACGTTTTCGTAAGCAGACAGCGGATGTTGATACTCAACAATGCCGGAATAGGCACCTTGGCTGGAAGGGTGCATTTAAGCGCTAACTGCCAGCCAGTACGGGTGCCTCTTTTAGACCGATGAGAAGATCGTTGAGGTGCAACAATGCTTGATCGTGGTCCATGTTTAGGAACAATACGGTTTTTGAACAAAAGTAATTTCGATCTAATGTAGCGTCGAATGGAGAACATAATCAACCCAAATATCCGACAAGAAAATAACGAAGTAGGATGACAGAATTGTAGCGCAGCCAGCCAAAGGGCGCGCTAAACTTGTGATAGTATGGAGGCAAAAAATGAATGTACTTTGCCTCGTATTTAATGTTTCACTGCAAACCCGGCGCATATACAACAAAAGTTTCACGAAGGCAGATATATATATAATGTGTTCTTTACATGGTTGCCTGATTGATTTCGTAGATAGTCAGTAAATTCAAAAAAACGAACGCAGCTAGTCCTAAAAATTAGAAACTGTTGGCCAGAGCAGTAATTGAAGAACTTTGATCCACCTTTGATTAGTTCATATGCCTAATATACAAAATGTTCCTTTTCTGACCGCTGTTCTTTATGAATAATTGCGTATAATTCTTCATTGGCCCCGATAGAATCCACGATTTCACTGTTTCTAGACATTCGGCGTAAATGTAGTGAATGAAAGAAATTTCGAATTTTTTGGTGAAATGATTCCTCGTGCAGTTCACAACTCTAAACGTTCATTGAAAACTATGGAGGGAGTGTAATTTTCAATTTTACTCGATATGCTCGGAAAACGCAAGATGTATAGTTCTCCGGCTTGCCTAAGTAAAAGAAAGTTTATAATGTGCGGTTTTTGAAATCAGACCACAGGTTATGTAGTTACTCCGAACAGAGTATCTTTAAATTAGTTTAGTAAGTCCACTTGTACGTGCATCCGAACGTGTAAACATAATTCGCATATTCTTGTTCATATAGATTATATCAAACGTAGAACAGCAAAACTCGAGGTATCACCAAGGCGTCAGTGAAAAAGAGATCAGAAGTCTAGCGTAAGCTACCATTTCCACTAAACAAAATAAATACATTATGCTCATATTTACCACAATCTCTGATTTCGGGTGCTTGTGTCTACACATTGTGTTGTTTGTATTGTATGACAATATACTTAGAACTATTTGCTCTAGGTAAATGTTTGAGAATACATCACCCCATTTGGATTGTCTTCGTTTTTGTGAAAGAGAACTGCGACTATCAGAAACTGCTAAGTAAATATACGGAAGTATCCAAACTAGGATACTAGATAACTACTTTTAAAAAAGGAAAAATAACGTCTCAAGCCCAGCTGAATTGTGTACAGTCACATTCGTATCATCGGATGTCTACTTGATTATGCAATCAAAGCGGCAAGCAGCAACAGGGAGTGGACATATATAAGTAAAACACGACTTGAGTATCATTCTGGCTGTGCATCAGTGATTAGTACTGTTGATTGACATCCGCATAACCGGTTTTCAGGTATTTCTTGAAAATATGGTTGATGCTCGGTGAAAGTGAACTGCGTCATCTGGAAATTTACTCAGATAGAACTATTAGCTTTTGGTTTCAATCTCCTTTTTCTCACTTCAATGGCGATTGTTTTTTCATAGTTTTGATATTTCATTGGGAGGTTGCTGAATGCTAGCAAATCCCTAACAGACGGCCCGTTATAGCGTTACCGAAGAATTATTTTGTCCAAAGAGAGAAAATGTAATGTTGCACTTGAAATCAAGTAGTTAAATATCACACATGGGAAAAGCATCATGTTTTCGGTGTGCACTGAAACCTGTTTTGTTTTGTTTATCACTGGAATCAAAAATTCAGGGTTCGTAGAATTGGGTAAAAGCTGCCATCAGATTGTCATGTAAAGCATACATCATCATTTAAGCCCATGTATAATTCAGCTGAAGCGATCCAATTAGCATTTTTCCTGTATTTTATTTAGGCAGAAAGTCCTTTGACTAAACAAAGTTCGCGCAGAAGTCAAACAATCTTCAGTGTGATTTACCATAGGATAGGTAATTCATGCGACTGGCTGCAACTTGTAAGGCATCACAAGCCCACTAGGTCTATCCTTAGGCTAACACCCAAATGGACGGGTGAACGAAAGTGGTTCGAGAAGCTGGAGGGGTGGTGTGTAGAGTAAATTTTAACTTAGGTACTCGTATCTCTATCACGGTGTAGTCAGATTAACCACAGGTGTACCTAAATTAAGGCAACCCGGTAACTCAGCCATGCCTCACGTGTTGTGACATAGCATCGCACGTGATAGGAACCAAAATACTGAAGGATCGGCGCTAAGATGGGTGAAGCAAACTGATGTTCTTTGGTGGATGCGCTGTCGTTCGGATTTAGTTGGACCGGTGAGGCATATGGAGCCTTGGTCACAAAATTCAACCCTTGAATTGATGTGAGCAACTGGTCGACCAGCTACTAGGACGAGTTTCCAATCTCTCACCCATCTGAGTATTGGTCTAGAGATCAACCTATGGGGTTCGTAACAGCGTAGAATAAAAACTCACCGGTGACCGGGAGATCAGATAATATCAAGACAATGCGTTGGATTCTTCCGTCAATCAAAAATGTCGAGAAGTGGGGGGGGAGGGGAAGCGCAGAAACTGCGCAACAGTGATGAGGAAGCGTGTTGAACCGTAATATACGAATCAGTAACTGAGGTAACAAGTTGAGCAATGGCGGAAACACTTGCAGTGCAATTCCAGAGCAGAAAGAATCAAGTAAGATCTGCGCAATTTCTCAGGTTTGGTTACTAATAATGAGTTGCAGAATTTAGTGTTGCGCGTTTGCTTTTAAATGTGACTAGTGAACCTCAATAGATGATTCTGAGATGAGGGAAAAATGGAGACAATAATGAGAAAATAAACCACAACTAGTGCATTTCACGCCAGCAAAGAACTAGCACATCTTACCATACATTTTACCAAAGATTGGGTCGTAATAACAATATGGTCAGGGGCAAAGATTGTTCTGGAATTTCTCGCACACCTGCATCATACAGATAGGAAAACTGTCTGTTAGTGACCACTCACTGATTGTATATAAGGTACAAACTTTGCAGGTCTCCGGTTGTTTGAAGTCAAACCTGCGCGAATAATGATACTGATTAAATGACCTTTATTACTACTACAGATTGCTGAAGACGAATTTGATTGGCGGCTACGAATGCATTGATAAAAACCAGAACTATCGTAACTTTAATAATAAGAGTGAAAAATACTACTGCACTTGAAGAAAAAAATTCTGCCCGATGATAAGGATTTGATGTAATTCAGAATTAAATACTTTCTTCATCCGCAATTAATGGTGATTAGTTAAAAAGAAGCAATCTCTTTGTACAAACCGGAACAGCGAGAAACATTAGTTAGTCAAATTCATTTACGTCGACCATTAATCACACTGTTGTGTTTTGATTGACTGCTTACTCTTCGGACTTCACTCTTAGAGCACAAAATTCAGGTTATCCAGCCAACCTTACGCCGAACTGGAGTTTTGCTCTCATTAGGGCCCACCGGTGGTTTAAACCTAAACATTTTCGCATGAGATTCATGTGTTGTCATTGCGCTGTCTAACCCGTCCGGGTTGGTCCGAATTACTGGGCCAAGTTTGTTGAAGTTTTGGCCTCAGTAACAGTCAACAGCTTCGAAAGAAGACATGGTTACTGTCCTTCCACCCCAACTGAATGCGCCTCCCCAAGTTATGCCTTCTCAGCGGGATTGTACATTGCTGAATGTTATTTAAAAAGACACTTGATCGAAATTGACTCTCATTCACAGCAGTCCGTTATGGATTGGGCATCTAAGTGGTATCACACACGCATCTCACGCGAAAAGGCCCGGGTTCAATCCCTGAGTGCGATAATGGATATGCACCACTGATGAGCTCTAATGAGAGCAAAACTCCTATCTGGCACCCCCCTAGTGTAAGGTTGACCTCACCAAATCTTTTCTAGTCAGAGACTGTTTTGACAAATGCAAACTTTTGCTATCAAAACAAAATCGACTCTCCTGGAGTCCTTGGTCTTCATCGCTTTGGACTCAGTTTGATTACACTGTCATCGGTCATCACCGAAGTGAGTCAGTCAGAGATCATCGATCATTCTGGTTTGAATCCGTGAATTTAGATCCCGTTCTGTACCAAACCAGCTTTTATTTGCGTCTAACCTGTGGTCTCGCCAATACAGAAACTGTACCCAGCACGGATGATTCTACATGATTATCGCCAGTTTCGGTTCCGAGCGCAGGTTTCAGCAAAATGCCCGAGGTCCGAAGGAACACTGGGAGCAGGTCAAAGAAATTCTACAGTTAGCGGCAACCGGCACTCAGTTCTTGAGGCCGTGCGAATATCAAAAAACCATGGATATCCTTGATCTCAGTAGCTCTATCCGGTGCTCTCAGATTTCCCCCTCCGGGTGTCACGGTGAGAGGCGTAAAACCCTGAGATTTCAACTGACCAAAAGCCTGAAAACTAACAGCAAGCAGTTGTAGATAAGAAACCGTAGGGAAGTGAGGAAGACTGCGGCTGCCTACAGTAGTCGCAACCCTTACCGACTATTCAATAGAACCCGAGCATAAAGCAGATGTTTGGAAGATCCACTAGTTCATTATTAAAAGCAGCCATTACAGCTTTGGAAAGAGCACCGCAAGAGACAGTTTAGTTGACCCACGACCACAATGGACGTACCGTTTACGTCTGCGAGAGGAGCAGTGCAGGCAGATACCAGTGTGTCATCAATGTTGATCAGGGAGGTAGGTTTCCTTAGAGGACATCAGGTCTTTGGCCCAGATGGGCTGTATCGAAGTTTCATATTGCGGATGAGAGCGGATTTCTAAGGGCTGGTGTGAATCGTCGATTGTACCGATTTAAGAGAAACGTGGTAGCTCTTGTGCAAAAATCACCGAGGAATCAGTTTGACAGGGATCACATTGAAACTGGTCGCAGTTATTCTCCAGCGCCGATCATCTAATACGCAAAAGGTGCATTCATGAAAATCAATTTGGATGGGGTTGCGATGAACAAGTTATCATTCTGCTGAGAAATCTTGGGATATAAGTTCCCGTTCCGCATGCGAAAACCCTCTCACTTTCCCGACCTGAAAGTGGCATTCGATTCAGTCGGTCGCGCAAATCTGTGGCGTTGCCTGCGTTGAAAGGCGCGCCAGAGAAATTCACTCCACTTGACTTTATACGAAAAGCTGAAGTTGAGTCCGTGCTTACGGCGATACTTCATCCGAGTCGCCCATGAGAATTGGTGGTCATCAGGGATATCCTTTTCAACCTCGTATTTTCATTCTTGTCGTTCAGGTGATAATGGATATCGTTATATTCTCACAACAGAGAATGGCGACATTGGTGTTTATTTAGAAAACGATGTTGTGCTATTCAGTGTGAATAGAACTAAGTTGTGCTCGATCGTCCGAAAGGCAGTGCGACTATGTTTGATACGCACTTTGCGATTTCTTAATATAGAACGCTGTTGCAGTACTGGATTGGCTCGAATTCGAACCTTGTTCTTGTAAGGGGAGAATTGATCGAATTAGATAGATTTAGTTGCAGGGGCCGTTGTACCTTACATAGTGATCGTACATTGGATGAAGTATGTTCATCTATGAAGAAAGCTCGACTGCCATCCGCCAGTTTGAGGCATCTCTGTTGTCGGCGTGATATCCGGCTACCGATCAGAGGTGGGGTCTGCGCAGCTCAGAAATAGGACTGTTGAGAGCAGACGTGCGAGGACTGTCGGCGATTGAAAACCGTTGTCCTTGTATTAATGGTAGTAGTACAAAGTAGTGGAAGAATTTCTCAGTAGGTCAGAAGTTAGGTGTAAGAAAAAGGGTCCTACGGTTCAATCTTTAGAAGAGGCAATGAACCGAATGGACTAATATGGTTAAAACTTGCTACGCATGCCCACAAAACAGCTGTCTCGTGTTACGCTGTTCTTTGAAGCAGGTAGTAGTCAAATTCCCCATTTGGCAGCCCTCTGCTGTCCGCGGCTCCGTTCCTGAAAATTGATGTACATTGTTGTTTCATTAATAAAAGAAGTAAAAGACAGAAGAAAAGATGAATCCTGGCATTCACTTATTGGTGTGGTAGAAAGGCACGAAAGTCTTAAGTAGTGGAATGGCACGCGTGGACCGAGTCAGACCATCGGGTTGGGGTCCTACAGACTCATCCAGTCGATCGTTGCAGACCATAGGTCGTTCTTACCTTCGAAATCTTTCCTGTTCTTTATAATTTTCCAGCTTATAACTTTATAGATGATCTTTCAGTGTCTCTCGTTCATTTCTCTTTTGAGTAGACGGTGCAGTAGGATAGCGATCAAAATCAGACCACTTTGGTGCAGGATGAGTGGTTGTAAAACCTGAAATTAAACTGAGGAACCACTATATATGGCCGAAGCTGAACTCCACACGATAAGAGGATAAGAGCTGCTACGCAGAGTTAGCCATTATTATTATTAGTAGTAGTAGTATAAACGTGTTCTCAATAAAAATGAAACAAACGGAGCCACAAACAGCAACTGTACTTTGGTAAATCGTCTTGCCGTAATTTATGTTCTGTTACAACCTTAAAGTACATCAGGATTTTCAAGAGGTAGCTGAAATGAGCTAGCAGTAAACACCAAACAATTTGGTAACATGGATATTCATTCATTTATAATAAGCCATGTAGAAAATCAGTCCAGATAAGCACGTGATATGCCTAATATGAGATTTACACGCCATTAAAGTTTTTTTCAAACTCCCTGTTCCATTGCCGTTATCAGCCTGGAATCAGACGTGAGTAATTACCTCACACAATGCATCACAAAACGGTTGGACATATATCTGAAGGACCACAGCCTAATTGTGTTCGGGATTCTTCATGAAGCTATAAGAACATATCGTGACCAGCACAGTGGCTTCAAATTTACGCTTAAGAAATTGTTGGACATCCCCACTAAGCATGGTGAGTTGGAACCATCAGTGACTTGTGATCGAATGATATCTCCCAGAAAATCGGTCGTCTTGGCCTTTATGGCACAAGATGATGACCTGATTCGGCTGATGCCGTTCTTCAAACCTATGGTTGGTCAAGTATGCACAAATGAATCCACTACGGATTGTTTCGCTACAAGGGATGCATCGATCGGATCAGACGAACTAGACAAATGGATTCTTCAATGGATTAGTACGTCGAAACGAATTCTGAGAGAGTTACACTCCATTGAAATTTGTGATCCGAAACCATCGTTGCAACTAATCGGGATGATGCGCAACCAACTAAGCGATCTAACCCAACAAATGCACTCCGGTAGTCGATTGGAAACGACTGATGGGGTTGTCTTTTTGTCCGCTATGACATTAATTCTACGAGAGGTAAGCATTACAACTTCGGAGGCTGTGGTCACTCTTCACTATCATCTTAGCTACCCTAAAAATTCCTTTTCTAAGGTTAGACAGGTGTTTCAGCACGAGGAAATAAACTAAGGTTCTGGATACTACAGGTTTCGTTAAGTATTTTGCAAAACCACTGTATCTGTGCGTGCATTAGCTTTCACGATGTCGTCCCCTCATCAAAATGAAGATTTTGAATAGAAGAATTCCAATGATTTTTAAAACAGTCCGCGTTAAGCGACAAGGAAAATTCACAACAAATCAGCTATTATGCTGTAGTTTACGTAGCACTTTTATCTAATAAACATGTTTACTTTGAGGAAAATCTCAGAAGGCGGAATTTATTTCTGTTTCCTGATGTTAGGTGCTCCGTAGAAAAAGACAATAAAAATTAAAGACATTTCCAGGTATATTCCACCAATCAGAAATAAAAATACATTCACTCTTACAGTCATTAGGATTGTTTTTCTTTCTTTTTTGCGTTTTACGTTCTTTTTAACGAAATAGCATTACAAACTATATTTTACAAGAAAATTGTGGTCAGTTGAGGGCTGCCAGATAAGAAAGTTCGGCAGCAGGAGGCGATTGAAACGCTACAGTGCCAATAACCACAGCAGGTTTGCTGCCAAAAACGAGGCAAAGATTTACAAAATGTAAGGGTAAAGTATCCTCAAGTAACATTAGCTACGCCGACAAAACTTGAACCAGTGTGAATTGGAAATGATAACAGTAGAAAACGTTTAATCTGAGGGGTGGTTCGTGACCGGTACCGGAAGTATTTGAAAAGTGCCAAAAAACTAGTCATAGATGAGGAAAATCAATGTTTATCTTTAACGTGGCTCCAAAAATATGTGAAGAGGGCGGCTTCTATTAACCTTAAAAAGCAAGGCTTTAAGCTTTTATTATGGACTGCAGCTCTCCCAGACCAAGATATATCAGGACACGAAACTACAGTATTCTTGCAAGAAAACTGGTCTGACTAAACACTTTATCAAACTGTGCTGTTAATTATACGAAAAAACTGATTAATTTTAAGCATTAGTACAGCGTAACACTATAGTACAAAGAGGTATCACAAATACAGGAACTAGGTGCACTACAAAATGACCTTGTGATTCTATGCCGCCCGAAAATTTTGGGTGATGCATTTCCGGATAAAGCATCTGTCATGACCAAATAAATTCAATCCAGGGCGATGCTTACATTTTCCTAGGCAAGAATGCTTGTGGTGACGAATAGGAGTTAAAAAGATAACTGATATCCCTGTTATCAGTTAATGGTGAATGCATTCAAAAAGATTTTTTGTTCTTTATTTAGCAAGAGACGATTCGATCTATTTCGGAAGGTACACCGGGTCTACTTTTATCACTTAGGTTTAGAAAGCTACGATTACCTTGTGGACTCGTTCAACAGTTTTTTGCTTTATATTTTTTAATCTTTGGCTTTATTGCTCTCCATTATTCTTCCCTGGATGGGAAGATTATCCTGATATTGTCGACAAACCTCTGATACTGATGAACGCTGTGGTGGAATTATCAAATGTACTTGTGTATTTCATTGTTCAAGAACAAAGTATGGTACCTAGTATTGACCATTGTCTCCGCACGGCATTCACCAGGGCTTTTTTCTTCAGGTCGTCTCTCTCCATTCGCAAATCCATCCACAAGAACGGGCTTACCTACTATCATGTTCGTATATGTGTAGACCGTGGACTAATAATCTTAGAGGTCGTCTGCGTTAATGACCCCCTTTGTTCGTATCCACACATATTTATTCGACGTTGTTTTTTATCATACATTTTGACCTGGTGAGTGTAAGTAAACGTGAGAAAGAGTGAGTTTATTTAAGAATGTTTAACAAAATGCGATACTGAAATAGCTTGGTATGGTGTTGAGATTTGCCAAAACATGGACCAACCACGTCGGGAGGGATGCATGAAAGATGCTGGAAACATCTAATCGGGTAAACACCAAAGAATAGTACGCAAATTTATCTGACACTGAATCGCTACCTAAGAACCTACCTTTTTGGGGACTAACGGTTCAAATTGCAGACAGTCGCACTAGAACGGATCGAGTGGAAACCCAAATGTGCCTAGCTTTTTCTGAAAGACCTTTTTGTCGTGAGCTAAGAAAATTTTCTTTTGAGTCTAGGAGACGGCATGCAGACCACTTAAACACACCAAATTTTGGAAGGACCAAATTTATTAGATTCGTACGTGCACAAACTAAGAATCAGGTCGATTGTGAAGTATAATATCTAAACTGTAAAGAAAAGGTAATTGCGATCCATGACATTTTAGGGTTGTTTTCAGAAACTACTGCTTAGAAGCTAGAAATCATCAAATGAGGTTGAGAAAAATTAAGTTTGTTGAAGGACTTAAACATCACAACTGGCCTGGATTGTATAGAACAAACCTTAAGAAAATCCAGTCAACTTTCTTCGGCGATAACCGACCTACATTTCACCATTCTTTGGACAAACCTATCACACTTGCATATCTTTCTTGTGCATTAAAAAATAGTGAGATGGAAACGTTCGTCAGCCTTAAGCGACATCCACTGTCATCAAGTTCTAAGAAGACTGTACGACAGGTGAGAAAATCTCACGGGACTTGGAATCTTCGATGCTGCTTGGCGAGTAACACGGAAGCTCATGAATAGAATTTACATTAAAAATAATGCTGTGATTCACAAGGGGAATAAAGTGCGACTTTTTGGCCTCCGGAGGCGACCGAACTAGACCTCCGGAAACCACTGCCACGTCAAACTTCATACACAACATAAAACGATTGATCTGATGAACTGCAATAGATAGGGCGAGGGGACAGGTGACGAGTTACTGTGGACCAGCCAATCACTTGGATAATGCGTTCACTTGAGTTCATATTCGGTTTATCTGAAATTGAAAAGATATAGGAACAAGACAACAGATTGAAGCCGATAGAGTCAGCTAATGTGATGCGAAAGCATATTGTTAGATAATGGTGAGGCCGACCATCGCGAATGTGTTCACAAGGGAATGATTTATGCGTGTGCGATGTCTGACGGCAGCTTTTATCGATATGCGATGCCTTCATCAATAATATGGTATTGCTTCACCTACTTTTTATGGGATATAATGTAGTCAGTAAAAAAAGATAACGTTAGATTCTGGAAATGGAACTGCTTTCAAATATGTGGGGCGGGTAATTTTCCAGTGAAACTGCGTGACGGATATATTATCTCCAAGCTCGCTGTCGTGCTTGATCTGCCAAAGTCTCATGTTTTCTGCCATTTTGGGTCTCAGTTTAATGGCTGCCAGTTTTCTCCAACAGTAAATAGCGGTCTTTTTATTTGCTTCTTGATTTACGACAAACCACAGTTAACGAAGGATATCAGGGGGTTAGAAGATTGTCGAATAGGAAAATGATCAATAGTGAGGAGAGTCAAATCCGCGAGCTTTAAGATCAAGCTCCACGATGTCCACCGTTTGACCAAAATGACAGCACGATTGTACCCGTTCCAGTTTTCACACACACAGTGCCTGCAATAAAAAACTACTTCAAGAACACCAAAATTCGCGGAGTGAACTGGGTCACTTATTTCGTTTACCAACTTCTATTACAACTGCCCAGTTTTCGGCCCTAGCACAGATCCCTTCGTCAGACCCCAACCACTTTCAATACTTCAAATACCATTTTGTTCCCGTTTTGTAATCGACGAAAGTGTCAGTGTCATCAATCAGCCATTTACCGAACTCTGGATTTTGAATTTTCTAATCGCATTTGGAAATCCCGCTTTCTTCTTCTTACTACTGTTTTGTGTGCCTTAGCAACATCAGTGGCCCTTTAATTTTCTGTTTTTATTTTTAAGCATTAATTAGCTGTTTTCTGCAGACTCCGGCTGTCGCGTTACTTCAGTGCTAACAACAAATAATAACTAGCACGCTATTCTGATTCTTCAGTCATGGGTCGCGACGTCCCATAGTTAGCCGTTGTCAATAATTTATCTCATCTCATCGACTTCCCTACACACACTCTCCATCATTCTGGTAATATGGCCCATGTACGCAACGTTATCCTTAAGTCCACACCTTTACTCTACTCAGGTGATTCCATCTTTCCTCCTGTTGGCCAGTCGGACCACTGTGCCATTAGATCTTCCGTCATTTTCGCCCGTCACAAATCTCCATCCATCCGCAGACGTATCTTGGCTCTACAGTTCGGCCAGCTTGAGTGATTTTTGCAATTTTGTGGCCCTTTGACCTTAGAATGACTACTGTTCCACTTCTGGTGCTTCTAAATCTGAGTCTAACTTTACTGGCTTTGATGTTCGAACGATGAATTTTTTATTCAACACTTTCCCAAACCTAGCAAATCGGAAACCCCGGGCGGTTCAACCATACGCTCACCGTTCCTGTGTTGGTGCAGCTTGCCCACTTCGTTTATCCATCCTTATGCGAAACCCAGTAGTGACAATCAACAAATGGGTAGCGTTCGAGAACCGTTAAAATCTAGGGACCCAAATTTCTTCGTACGAACGGGTGAAGTTTTTCTTGCTCTGTGAAACAAACAGGATAGAAATTGAACCAGGCATCCGAAAACTGTACTGGAAGGACGTGTGATGCGTCAGTTCAGTGCTTAATCTTTAACACCAGTGCCAATGTTTGAAGGTCTGAAACCGACCAATGATATCACAATTATATGATCCGAAAGACCACTAGCGGAAGCTTCCGAACATATGTGTGTACTGTGGAATCGTCCCATTGATAAATATCACAAACTGGGGGTGGAACAAGATGAATCAAACCTAAAATGTACGATATCACTTTCTCATAACTTGTGATAATAATTGGACTAAGTAGAACAAACCTTCCATAATGAAATTTATGGTGGAAATGACACATGTTCGTTACCTATATGTTGACCTCATCAAATCTAAAATTTATGGTTAGGAATAGAAGGCTTAATAGCAACTGGATATGTGTTCCAACACTCGACACGATGGTGGTACTCAACAATGTTGACCAACCAGCGTTTAGTTTATGAATATTTTTGTGGATAATCAGCGTTCTTTAATCCATGCGAATCATGAGATATTTTAGTGAATTATTAAGCCTTGTTAATGTGGCCTGTAAAAATTCATCGGTGCGGCTGCATAACAACCCTTTAGAAGGGAAAAATGTTGAAAAGGTGATTTGCATGCGTACACGAGAACAGGATTTTGTGTTGTGACAGAAAGATTCTAAAACCAAAAAGTGTTTGATATTTGCTAGAATATGCCAAACAGAATTGATCGAGTGAAATGTATGCCACAGTTCGCTTTACGAATCGGCTGGCAGTGGGGCAATTAATAGGCCGCTAATCAGAAAAGAGGGTTTCCGAATTAGGAGAAGGAATTTGGCCTGTTGGAGAGATGATCACCACAGATGATTTTGCTGCCATTATTTACACAACAGCACTACAACGCAAGCAAACAGGTTGTCTTTGAAAAACTTATGAACAGCTAATAAGGATTAGAATGGCATGTGGATTATCAGTCATTCGCCTCAGATTATGTTCGCAACATTTCCTCTGCCTCCGATTATTTTACCTAGTTATCTGGCTTTCTGTTCAATCCTGAGATGACCACATATGAATTATGCATGGAATTGGAATGGTTGGAGCGGCTGGCAAACAGAAGACTAGCAGAATTACAACTGGTATTAGTCATGGTTGACACAATACGGCTATTTATCGAGCGATTCAATCCCATACAACCGGAAATTCGTCCAAAAAAATCGTTTATTTCACTGTCTAATTGGTATTGGAAAGCTAAATGGGAAGATTTCATCATTCAAGCCATACCGGTTCTGCTTCAGCCACCGAGAATGTTGTGCTCACCTTGTCACATATTTTCGAAGACAAATAAACAATGTGGCACGAACATGGATATCAAAGAAAGGTGTCTACGCACCGAACTAGACAGTGTAATGTTGGCGACAGGGCAGTGGCAAGAGGTACGTATACCGATAGGTTTTGATTTTCGTTTTTTCCAATTGTCTTTTGAATAGTAGAGTTTCATGACATTTCTTGGTATCAGTTTGTGTAAAGCGAAGGGTTTACTGCACGGTCAAAAACCAATCAACCCGAACTCGTAAAACGAGCAGATAAGGAGTCAGATTGACAAAAAGCGTCACCGTTGCAGCAACTTAGTGCAGTGAGAACCGCTGGATTATTTCTAAAGTTCGATATAGTCACAGAATATATGGAAAAGAGAAGTAGATATTCAAGACCACATAAAAATTATTGGGTAACGGGTGAAATACCAAGCTTGCGCACCGTGCACAGGGTCATTCTGCTGCACATTAGATTTATGGCAGCGGTTTTGTCCTACTAAAATTGTCATGAAACTGGCAACAAAACAACTGATTATCAAATTCGGCATGGGCATTTACATACCCAGAAAGGCGAGGCTACTAGATCATCGAAAAACAGCATGCTTTGCGATGCAATCGAGAAAATGAAAAATAGGATCACAACGAACGCGGAATTTGCGAGAAAAGAGTCAGTTTCATTTTATTTCTAAACAGGTTACTAGATAGCAGTGAAGGTTGAATTATATATCACCAATTCTGCTGTACAGTAATTCCTCATTGCTTTGATAAAATCTCGACCCTACTTTTCCCTCGCCCACTATCTAACCATCACATGTTTGCCCATACCTGCCTTTTTATCACAGTTCATTTTTATTTATACTAACAGAAATCGTTGCTGTGTTTAGGATATTTCTAAAGACATAGCAAAATGGCCCAGGATTAACTGGAAACCCGCATTCGACACTTATTTATTTTTTAAAAATTAACACATGAAAGGGGCAATTTCTGTAAAAAAAAAATGAATAAATTGTTGGAATCAGCTGACTGATATTTCCAACATCAGCAGATAGGGCCGTATGTACTTGTTCATTCGTCTCAGTTTCTTGTTGGTACATCTGATGATCGATATTATGGATGACTTGTGTCCCTTCGTAGAATATCTGTGCAGTTTCTGGCTCACAGCATCGGTATTAACAAACGAAAAGAGCAAGGGCATTTCCATTTCGTGAAATATCACTGTGTTGCCTTTGAATAACATGAAAATATCACCTGGGAGAAAGCTACGTCTAGCGAGAAATAGGTCCTACAAATGCGGTAAAATTCTTCGGACAATACCAAAACTGTGTCCCAACGAAATTCCGTTATGTAATGTCGGTTTTATCTCTTACCTGTGGCACATCGAGAAAAACAGCGGGATATCTGAGCAACTTGTAGACGCAAATGTTCTACTTCCGTTTATTAGAGCGACCAGAAGTGAGAATAGTAGATCTCGACTGGTGTTCTGTTCCAACCAAGTATGAAATCGTAAGAAATTTGTTGTTTTCATGGGGATCGATGATCCAACTATTGAAACATAAGATATTTGTTCCAATTCCCACGAATCTAATTTGAAAGGCAAACGAAAGGAAGTAAAAAAGGATATTACGAATTCGGCTAGTTGACATATGTAAAATTTATTGCCCACTAGTGCAGCATAGTCGAAATAGTTGGCAACTAGGTGGCGTTTCGGTCACCAGGGGGTAACCGTACTCAGGACTGATGTTGCAACCGAATGAAACTGTGACAGCCTAAAGCAATCAAAACCAAATGACGTTTAAAGTTCTTACACACCTCATTTTTGGTAGGAAAATGACTTGTATGCAGATTAGGGATAAAGAGCTCCCGAGACGTAACAA
>LUCM01007216.1:0-17222 GCA_008360955.1 Fasciolopsis buskii | reverse complement strand
CTGAATGAGATAATCACGTTGCCTATTTCTCACCCAGGCTAGTTGAAATTCAAAGCACATTCATAAAATTAAACTTTGATTAGTATATTATACATATATATATATGTATATATATATATATATTGTTTATATTTACCATCTACTCTGGCGGCGACTTATCCTCCGTTCCTAATGTTGGCTTAATTAAACTATCAAAGAATCACTGCTGTAATTCTTCTTTGGGCTCCTCAAGTGCATTCGTGCTCATTCTCAAAGATAAAGATGAAACTCGTGACGAGTGCTTTTTAGGAGCGTACATGTATGCGAGTGGGACACGAGAGTACCGGATACGCATACCTGTCGAGCGGAAATGACGGCAGCATCGGTCCCGCTTTTCTAGAGAAATTCCGTCTACTCATCCCAATACGATTTAAATCTACTGAACTAAGTTCTTCAGACTTCGTTCAAATCACGCTAAGAATGTATCACAGACTTTTGACATTCAAGTTAGCAAGATTCACGAGAAATCAAGCCAGTAGTTTCCATTTTTTTCTCGGGATTAGGCATATCCAAAAATGTATTTTTCTCCATAATTTCAGAGAAGGGGTTTTGATCAACTGAGGCCGAATTGATATGTGTTGTATCTCTCCTATTTCGGTCATGTTGAACATATTTGATCTAATTATGACTTTCATTGACTTTGAACATGAGTGGCTACTATTGACGGGTATTTTTATTCCCGTTAATATCGTGAAATCCAGAAGTTTCTCAACACCAAGTTGTAAATTTTCTCTCATCCCTATTTTTAAACCGGTATCATTGGTCTTCGATAACTGTAGGCAGAACACACCAAGTAGATGCAAACGCCAGTTTTTCCTCAACTTATCAATTGGTTTCGTTGAACTTCGACCTGTGTATCAGGTATGACTGGTCAGTTGTGCTTAAAGCGAATGACAATATACCTGACTATAGCTCCACATGCCTAGTAGGACTTCAGGTTAGCAAATTTCCAGTAACTATCGTTGCATTGGCGAACTAGCATTTAAGATTACTATGGCCAGTAGTGGGGGAACAATCCATATCGAGAGAGGTATACATGGGTGTCGGGGGTGTGAATCCAGTCGCACCGGTCACTTCCAAATTCGGTTGTTTAAAATTTGCCGAAGCTCTCCGTTATATGTGCATTGTTGTTCAGTTGGTAGCTGTTTTGATTCGCGTCACTTTTATTTCCACTTTTTGCATGAATCAGCAAACGAAACTTGAAGGGGATGCACGCTGTCTGTGCCTCATGTTTTGCCGAGTGATCAGTGATTTGCACACAGAAGTTGTATGCGTTCTGTTCGAAATTTTGGCCATAGGGGGTTCACTATTCGGATCACGGCCACAGTCAGAACCCATGCACTCATGGGTTGGCATTCTGTTCGGCGAATCTTGGGATCTTCCGGGGAATCATGACCCACTGATGCTTAATCGATTGTCATCTCATGCATGTGCCAAACTGAATCAGATCTGCTCAATTCAATCTGCGAATCCGTCCGCATGTCCTTTTACCTTGATTCGATTGCACATGGAAGATATTGTTCGCACACTGTTTCTCCTAGACTGGCTGACTTTTATGCGCCCAAAAATACAGGAGTTCTATCGGTTACACGGTTTTGTTGAACTTTTAACTTGGTTCCGACCAGGTCGGTTGTTCAGTCTGTTTCAGTGGCTCTGCACGCAAAGGTCAAATGTCGCTGAAGTTCGTTTAACGAAATGTGTGGTTGTCGCGCTGGTTAGCCGAATTCAAGCTCGTCTCACTGGCAGATCAAAAGCCAGCTGGGCAGAACTGGACCGACACATTTATCTCTGTACAGAGGATTCGGGAGAAATGCCGAAATCGGATGCACAGAACAATAATTGACCCCGATCGGAAGATTTGTACAACCTCTCGTTGTTTACAGAATCAATATTTCTTGTTACACGCTTTATCACCACTCCCGAATAGATTTGTGAATTGAAGACTGCCACGCCGTTCTTACACTGTTTCACCTCATTTACCATTTACACTGCCAACGAACTGCGATAAATGAGTGTTATCTTTGACAACGATCTTGATACTATTCTGGCTGGCTTTGCTATCAGAAGCGCACATTCCATAATCTGCGAGATAACTCTCAAATCTGCCACATTTAGGGCAAGTTCAACGTTTGTGTGAACCAAAATAAAGTTTGAAAGTTTGTGGCGAAAGTACATAAGTGAGGTGTTCGAAGAAACACTCACCATAGGAGTGTATGGGTGATCGAAAATCTTGACCCTGGTTCGCTGGACCGTGCCGTCTATTCTGAGCTTGTAACAGTAAAAACTGGCACCAAAGGTTCTAATAACTCATACGGACAATGTTTTCTCAGTGAAAAGCATTCAAGTGCTAAGAACTGACTCAGAAAGGGTTCCGAAAGACCCTCGGTTGGTTTGTTTTAAACCGTCCGAAGTTTGGAACGTTGTATAGCTGTTAAAGAAACAAAGACTGTAGAAATGCAAAACAAATAATGAAGTTTATCTATTGGTATCAAGTTTGTTCATAACGTGAGCTGTTTTTAGGAAGGCTACATCGAAGTCTACAAAGCAGACAGTCTTGTAAGCGGTGTACTGCATGGTACTGTTCGGCTTTTGCAAACATAAGCTTGCATTTCAGCGGAAATAAGGCAAAACTAAAAAAATTCAAGTCAATCCAGATTTATGTTATGATAATGGCGATAGTAAAAATTGCAACAGTGGAAGAAAATGAGTCAGAGAAGTTTGGGTCGTATCTAGGCAGTGAACAAATTTTTGTTCCTCAATAGTCGATTGGTGTAAGTTACGGATTTTCGAAGAGGTCAGTTTTGGGGAGTATAATGCAGCAAAATTATCTAGTTCTGGGTTTTCAGCGACATTTGAGGCGATCATTATTTGGAAGGTGAGATTGATATTCGAGGATCTCGAACGCAAATTTCTCATATGCACTTATGCTTAGGACACAAGCAATCGATCCTACAGAAAAACAGGATGAAAGAGACACGATTAAATAAAGGAACACTGTGGTGCAAAAAGTGAAATCTTATATAGTCCAGAAAATGTCACGGAAGAAATACAAATTGTCTGAAAAAATATACTGAGAAACAAATGCGAAAATAACATTTGACGTAACGCGAAATTGTCTAAACTTTTGGTTTTGGGAGACAGACTTCTTAGTTTGGCCCAAATGATTATGTGAGAAGACCAGTTAAGATCAGAGGATAGAGACTCATGATACTTAACAGCCTAGGAAGAACATCGGAAATGGCACAATCACCGTTAGGGAAAATAGAACCAAACAGGGTGAATGTGCACTTATGACACCTGGAAGTCTTAAGTAAAATACCTTGTTCAAAGAAGCTCACGATTATTTAAGAGGTGAATGACAATCCATTTATTTCATCACCAGTTGATGTGGAGTGGCATATAACAGTGTAGTCCTCCTACTTGATTGCAGAACTGGGGAAGTCACTCATATAAGTGGATAGCAAAAGTGAAAGATCACTATGCTTCGGTGCCATGTGCCACACAAAAGTGAAGTCCAACTATGCACAGAAGAACAAGACTGACTGTCAAACTCCTCTGATATCAGTTGAACAAAACACAGCCTGGACCGACAACATGCCCGAGGACAAGTACGAAAACTCTCGTATTGAGGACCAAAGACTATTTTATTAAACTGGCAGGAATGAACTAAAATCGCGATGATGGAATGAAGGTGCTATAATTATCAATCGGGACAAACCAGATAATAAAACATGGATAAAAAGGCGAAATAAAAGCACTTTAATAACAATAAAATTTGTCTTTACGCCTCAAGTCCCCTGGCCCACCCTCCGTCCCAATGCAAACCCTAGACTACAAAACAATTAACACGATAAGTTCTTGTGTATTCAGGTTATGCATGTAACACCACAAATCCTTTCCCCGCCCATATTTCCATATGACTAATCCTATTCCTTCTAAGGAAAATTTTTCCAAATATGTTGTGATGTAGTGGCATGAGTACGAATCACTGAAAACGAGCTTGTTCGCTAACTTCTGTTTTCTCAATGTGTTTAGTGGGAATTTTCAAGGAATAATAGTTAACTTAGATCAGTTTCCTCCAAACCGCACATTTTCGTTACTTCCATTAAAATAGTTATTAAATCATGTCAAAAATAAGATGGGCTTTAAGAGGTAAAGGTAACCTGGGAATGGAAATAAAAACGGAAGACTAGTCAAGAAAAACAAATTTAACATACTTCACAGATCTGTTTAATAGCTTAGAGATAGGGTGCACTAAATATGATATCGAATCAGGGATGCTTCTGTGATGTTTGTGGACGGACTGGAAGTGATCGAGTAGACTCACAGTATACGTTAAGAAGCGACCAAGCATGACACTCAGTGAGTCGCAAAAAGTCGACGTGGGGACAATGAGACGCAATCGTTTAGGAAGTATACTGGGTGTTTATCGCTTTGGAATCAAGGCAATCATTGCTTCCCAGCACGCTAAGATGGAACATAAAGGATTACTAATGAGACTATGTATTCAGATAGAAAGGAACACCATAGTTAATAATACTTGGAGATTAAGCATCTGGCCCAGCAGTGGTTTCAATGTGGGTTATCTTAAGCAACTTAAAAGCCTCATCATAATCCACAAGTTCTGTTAGCAGAGTCAACATAGGAATGTGAAGGAAGAAATGCGGCGAGTTTAAAAAACCAAACAGTGGGACAACTGTTATGTTGCCGAGTTTGGTTGGTCTATATACACACTGAAGCACAAGACGCCAGCACTAGCGTCGCACGATAAGACAGGAGCACACGGCCTGTGGTCTAGTAGGACACGAACACACACAGGAGACACAAAAGTTCGGGCTCAAGACTCAAATCCCGTAGTCGCACAACGAATGGGGCGGAATTGTTGCTCCCCTGAATGAGCAGCCACACGGAACAGTAAGCGGGGCGCGAAATACGAACAGCAAGCCCATCCCGCTAGCGGAAGAGAGAAGACGAACACAAGGTACTGTCGCGCGTTTATTGGTGACACACCAATACAAGTCAGAATTCAAGTGAACTCTATCGTTTATATAATTTTGTTAGGTGGCCTTGATCGATATGTGGAATAGCCAATCACGGAACGAGTTTTCGCGAATCTTTTTGCGGACATAAAAATTTTCAACCGCGCAATATTTACAATACGCCAATTTCAAACTACTGAGAAAAGGGCAGGTTCTTTTGGAGAACTAATAGCGGAAATAAAATCTGCGGTACCAAAAACCCTAGAATGGTCACCGACCATAACAGCTTCTTCTTCTGGATGTGAAATATCCGAATTCCGTTCCATAAACGGCTCGTCAACAGACGATCGATTCTGTCTCCCGGCCGCTATAGGTAGTTCTCACAAACTCTTGTGGAAAAAGTCGAGTCGAACAGACAGAACATTCGCCTATTAGTTAAAATCAGATTTCCTATGATCATGACCCAAGGATCAATTATTTTACAGGCTAAGTTGACTCCTCGTCATTAACTGACTTCCTTATGCGGGGTTTTTGTTTGGCTTATCTATTGGCGTAATCAGTACGATTGCAGAGGAGGGTAAGGTCACGAACAGAGGTAACCGACCCCGCAGCACGAACCAACCAGAAACAGTCACCCGAAGAAGCAACAACTATGTCAAAAGCACTTCCCAATAAACAAAGACCACGGTAGCAACAAACACGCGTAGCAGAACCAGAACTCAGATAGACAGCACGACCCCTCCAGCTGAGAACGACAGTTCGAGTTGTCACTCGGGGCATTTGAACCAACAGAGCCAGGGGAAGACCCTAAAGAACGAAATCCAGTGATCGGCATACGACCCGGGAGTGTTCAGTTCGTCAAGACATGGGTCTCTTGTGAGCTTGGTTTGGGAAAGAACAATATACAAGAGCGGGCAATGTCTAGGGACTGTAACTTTCGCTGCGCAATGAACGTGTGAATTACCTATTCGCCTTTTTGCTACACGGCTTCATCGCAGCGGCGTTGACCTTTAACCATAGCAATGGATTTGCTGAACAAAAATCCACTATCCTTACATTCCTGCTCCCGTTTTGCTGAGATGGGCCGCCTTACTCAGTCGCAAGGTCCTTCGTAGCTGTGCGCTGGGGCAAGCCGACGTTTGCTACAGCAAGCGGGAGTACACCACCAGATTCGTTACAAAACTAACACTGGAAGAGAGAAGTTACTCAAGAAATCGCACTACGTGCACGGGAAATTAGTCGAACTGAAAACGCTTTTTTCGGAAGCACGAGTAGGACAGGAACTTTTATTCACGTGACCAAATCTCACTTACTGACCGAATGTTTTAGGTAACTACCAATATTCCCAATTCGCTAACTAATCTCAGAAGTTTGGTATTCATCATGACCATCACCATCATGATTGTTTAGCGTTGAACAGTGGAGGAGTGTACCACTGACCGCTGTTTTTCTCACAATTATACTCGTTGTTATAAAAAGCATGCATGGTCAAGGTGAACAGAGAGTTTACCTACAGTAATGCGAAAACAAAGGATCGTCACAGCAGCCGATACACGCACATCCTGTCAATCGCCTGATTCGACGAAAAGTAACAACACGATCTCCACTGTTCATGGTTCGCCGCCATTTTCTTCAGCATCTCCAACCACTTGGTTGGAAAACCCCTAGGATTCCAACCACGGAGATGTGGGACATTCACTTTAACTAAGTTCTGTGCACATTTCCTCGTTCCATGCCGCTACGCAGTCTGCTGACCTCCATTCAGTGGAAGGAAATATAAACAGGGCACGATACGATTGACATGTTTACAACAACCAATACTTGGTCCAATCAACGTTCAACAGCAGATTGGATCTAACTGACGTCCGACACCAGAGTGAAATATCTTAATGAAATGGGAGACTATCCTTTCACACGAAGCAGTTTTGTCCTGGAGTCAAAAAACGACAAAATCATCTTGACTATCAAAGCATTTGTACTGCGTTTGAGCCAATATTGTCAAACAGAGTATTTGACCTTACCCATTCAGCAGAGTAGAATCAGATGGAAGTTATGGTGGGCTGTGCTAAAACAATAAAGCACTCGAAATCCAAACGCATTTGAATTAAAATCAAATTGAGTCAGATGAAATTCCGAAAGTCAGTGGGCACAAATAAATATGGGTTTTAAAGAAACAACATGAATTCAACTTACAATGCAAGTATATCCATCAGGACGGAGAAGAGACAAGTAATGAGCTGTTTAGGAAAGGTTTATACAAATTGACTGTGTGCAAAGATAATGTGTAGTGAAATGTAAAATGGGATATCACGCGACAAACAACCTAGCGCATAGTTCTTCCAACACTCCTGGTTGCAAGTTGTCTTCGCAGTACATAAGAAGATTTCCCCTTAAATCTCAACAGTTCCTAACGGCGTTCTGCGCAAATGATTCAAAAAGCAAAGTTGCAGCAAACAGGGTCAATCAAAGGTAACAAGCTTTGGCTGATGACAGAATCCCAGTTTTTACAATGATCACTATTTTTCGCACCCACCCACCCCTAAGCTTCGAATCAATCAGAAAGCCACAGACCCTAGCTTTCTGACCAATGTAGGTTGCGCCAGGCAGCTAATGAGATTCGCCAATCAATTCGGAGATGATGAACAGAAGACTGCCACACACGTGTGCGCGCAAGCCAGAGAAGAGTGACTCATTCGACAACCCTGTATGTGGTTTAGTTAGTTCCGACAGCCTCCGATCCAAACAGTTCTTTCGAAAAGTATTCCGAGCTGTTGACATTTTTAGTAACACTGCGATTATTTTTGGTGACTTTCGGTTTGCCGTAATCCGGAAAAAGGATGGAAAATATTTAGTCGGAAATCTTTGCATCTTGCAGTCCATAGTCAATGATGTTCTCCGTATAAACCCTCTCTATCCCTAATAAAAATCCGCCTCACATCACAAAGTTCACTCAAGAAATGTGATAACTCAACCATATCGGAAATGGTAAAAGTTACCCGGCTCAATAGGACACTCTCATGAACACGCAACAGTTAGGGTAAGGATGAAAATTTTAGCTTAGCAACAAGTGAAAGGAAATGGACCAATAACTCTCGAGGTCGCGCAACGTACGAATCAAAGCAGACTGCCAGCAACAAAAGGGACATGATATTCCACAAATCGCTGGGCGTTCTTATCGCCAGATGTGCAAGAGAATCATTGAGTAGCCACAGATACAACCAAACGACGATGGATATGTCTCTGCATGCGATGTGACTTCCGGCTGGTGGGATAAAAATCAACCGTTGGCTCCAGAGTGGAAAATTACAAATGAACAGTTGGTTCGGTGAATGTAACAACGTTCGGTTCTATTTTTTGGGGGCTGATAGGATTCAGGTTCTTGCCTGATCTGGCCCAGAAATATCGGTCCTGCTAAGGAGTCGGATAGACTACATCTCCATTGAAAATCAAACTGAGTACGTTTGCGCGTTCACCTTTTTGCACTCCTTTACTGTGACATTATTTTTTCTGCTGAAATGTGAAGATGTTGCATTAACAACATGAGAAATACCTTAACTTCTCGACATGTTTTTATGGCGTTTGGCGGAACTAGAAGCTGGAATGGTATAGAACCGCATAAGCTCCAAATATGTCGGATTTGGTGGCAGCGAACTACTATCTGTCATCTTCGAATACTTCTGAAAATCCCATGTGACAGTCGCATCAGTGGTCCCATACTCCGAATTTTGCTGCCGATTCTACGTACGGCGGATGAAGAAAACGAATTTTTCCTCATAACCTTTCTAGAGCTTCGTTCGAAGGTCGACTGATTCAAGAGAAATTCAAACCATGCAAACTTTTACATGACAAGGAACGCCGCCCATGGCTAGAAAGATGGTCAAAAGCGTGTCGTTGTGAGTATTTCGAACAAAGAATAAGCAAGACATCTAGACTACAAATAACACTGCAATCGATATCAACTGTGGAAAAAACGAAAGATCGCATTTCAGTGAATTTTAGCTTTCTCAGTTGGTTTCGAAGCTAATGTGTTCCGGTTTCGGTTGCCAGTTTTTATAATTCCTTGATCGCTGAGCTTGACGTTTACGTCGTAAACGTTTCACCACCATCCGAGACGACGTAACCAATGCGCAGGGGTAGTTGACTGTAGTTTCCTGGGTCTGACTTCGACCTCGCAGATTACCTTAATCTGATAGCACGACTGTGTGACCTTGTGGGTTTTGAGATGCAGTGCCTTGAGTTTTGGTATTTCGAACTTGGCACCTTTTGATCGTGTGGACGCTGCTATTTGTTTTTTATATGTGGACAAGGAGATGGGACGCATAATGAAGAGCTAGAAAGCTTTTCATTCTTCAGTTTATTTTTCGCCTTTCTTGGCTAATTAGGCAGTTCGATCACCATCAGACTGTGACTAAATTCAATACGTCTACTGCCCGAGTTATTTGAAGTGTCGTCTTGTGGTTGCTCCGCCGAGAATGTGAACCTCAACAAGATTGCATACGTTTCCTTCTTGACCCCCGGAATCTAGGTTTTTTACTAATGGTGCACATTTAAGCAGAAACATGCGCAAGCCAGTAATGTAGCGGACTTCGGTGCTAGCACTTTGGTCTGGTCTTCAATTCACACTTACTGATCGCAACAGTTGCTCTATGGGCGAAAACGCATGTCACCATCCATCGTAGATCAGCACAAATGTCGGTTTCTGTATTTTAAGGAGTGCATGCGGTGCATCCTTTGACAGTAAGAATAATCAATATGCTTAGATCCGTTGGTTTTTCAAACGTTCCCTGAGTTAACTACGAACTTGTCAAGATTATGGTTCGATCGAAATGTACGTTCCGCTACCCGAATTAAGAGTGTACGGCGGTATTATCACTTTGTTTGGACCAACAGCACGCGCAAGCACTGGCCGTTTTAGTAAACCAACTTGAAGACAGTAGAAATAATTGCAACCAAATGCAGGACCGAGAAGAAGCGGATGTGTTATAGCAAAATATGGACGATATATTTTTTCCCGTTTCGTGCGTTAGCCTTACGGTAATTAAGGATCAACAAGACATCGGATTGGTACTAGTCAACGATTTATGATTTGCTTTCGTTTAAAGAGACTGCGATGTCAGCCTATATGAAAATTTCCTAAAGTGAAATATAGCCACGGATTTACAATCAATAGAACAGACTTTGATCTTGATAAAATGACGAACATACAATAAACGTCTTCTGGTAATAACAATCACTTCGAGGGCAACCAAAGTACCATCATATCTTACCGAAAGACATCGAACTAGCCTAACACAGCGGATATCATCATAAGGTTGGTTAAAAATCTTCGGCTCCTAAGATAGGGCAAGAGGGATCATCCATGCGCTAAGCTAATTTTCAAACAGAGAAAAAGAAACGGAGAATTTCTAACCCAGTTGTGCTGTTTCTCACAACAGAGCAAAACCATCATTGGAAGGTTAATGGGCAAAGGCCCAACAAAGCAATCCTTTTGTCCTCCAGTTTAGGAGAGGTTAGACTGACAGCTTCGCCGGAAAAATCGGTAGGAGAATAATTCATCTGAGCAGAAGAGTTTACAAACCGTCACTACCAGTTGACTTGCTGGCAGGTTCTTGTTAGGACTAGTGACTTTGGTTGAGAACCCTAATCGTCCTCCTGCTGAGTTGCTGGAATCCCATCTACAGTGAGATACACGACTACAATTTAGTTCCGTACTCCATCGGTCGTCAAGTCAGGGCATCACTACATTGAGTGGGGTGGGTAGTAATAACTGCACTGCTCCTCGGAGTTTCCTCTTTTTTATTCAGACATTTTATCCCTAACCGTCTTTGTTTTCCCGCTCTCCCGACCCATAATGCCCTCACTGACGACATGCAACGGTTCATCGACAAACAGTGACGCAAATGATTCCCAGCCCCGCAGACTAAATTTTCTCAAGCCTCCTCAGCCTATGAATTTCGGTTGGTTTACCATGCGTACTCCCATACAGGCCGATCAATGGGGGGTATTTAGTGGTAACAATGGACTCGTTGGCAACTGCTGCGCCTGTGGAACGCGAATTCAGGATTCAATTAGTATAATTTAACTAGCTGCGTCTAATAACGAATCATGATATTTCCGACGCGCTTCAGAAGATGCACTCCTGGCTGGGTGGCAAGGTCCTTTAAGAATAGCCTTGGCTGATAAGTTTGGAGGGACCTTTTCACACTGGATCTCGGTTAACACTCCAGAGGTTAGTTGGACCTCGAAAGGTTAACATGTGTTCCAACAGACTGTAGCACCGACAAGCAGAAGGACGAGTTTTATAACGAATACCCACAGATCACATTCGCAAAAGCGCCGATAATATAGTGCCATCGGATGATTTCGGTCTACAACAAAGAACTTAGTGCGTCAGAAGCTGATTTAGGTGGTATACAGTTAACGGAAACAAGTTCATTCCGTTTTGTGCATAAAACCGTTCATTTCTGTCCAGCATGTATTTTCGATACTCTTCGCGTCGTACAGCGAAGTTTCGCTCTAACTCCATAAGTAGCGAAATCAGATCGATCATATCGCAGTAAACTATTTTGAAGTAGCTCTGCTAAAAACTGTGGATACTACCGGTCCACGCACGAAGAATCGGACCACACAGTTTTAATGCGATTTTCGACACACCTCTTTCGCCATCGATGCAGACAGCCAGGCCGGTTAGCCACACAACACCCGCCTGGTCCGTATGTTTGTAAGTTACCAGAAAAACTTTCAGACTAGCTAAGAACTGGGACGAACAGCAATGCAGATGAGAGTTAGGACTAAATCACAGATTATGCTCTTGGCAGCAGAGTTTGTCTGCGATTCTAAACCAGTTGCAAATCAAAGACACCGGATTTCTCAAGTGTCGTTGAGCCCAATGAAGTAAAACCACCAGCCTTGAGCTGCAAACAGATGAACAAGATGAGACATCCACAACGTTGAGTAAAAACAATCCTTAAGAAATGACCTGAAAATGGTTGGGTAGGAGTACTGAAGGGAATGGAAGCAGTTTAGGCTTGTACGCGACACCGGCGGGTGGCGAACTTCGGTCACTTGAAAAGCATGCAGTGAAACGAAGAATATAATTATGGTGAACAGCAGAGGATTGACCTTCGGGATGAATACGCGAATCCTTGCGAGATGTCACTCGGTCCCCAAACAGAATTGAAAGTAGAGTCAAACATTCGCCTATTGTAATAGGGAAAATCGACCGGTCCTGACGAACCCCCTCACCCAGTTCTTTTCAAACTGGGTGGATGTGCGAGCGTAAAATCACTTGCTTCCTTGGGCCTGGAACGAAGAGCCTATTCCGTTATCATGGGGCGGGTCACTGATTGTACCCATCTTTAAGAAAGTACACGCAGTGACTGTAGTAATAATCGTCGGATCAGTTTAAGTCCATCAGTTATCAAGGTTTTGTCTTCGATAATGCTGGTTGTCTGACATCGATGTGCAGACTTTATCCAGGTTGAGGTTGAATCGATCACATTTTCACTCTTCATCGGTTATATGAAGTGAGTCACACACACTCTTCCCCATAACTGTAGCATTTCGACTTAAAAGGCACTATTCACTGATCTTCACCGGGAGGATACGCTACAGAAATTAGTTACCAGGCCCACACCTATAGTCGCGTAACAGTATACTGTGAACTTTCAAGGCCATTTGAAACGACCGGCTGTGTTCAACAGGGGTTTCAGATATCTCCATTCTGGTTTAACTTCGACATCTAGGAGGTAACGAAGAATATATCGGGTAGTTTTCCGGATGTAGGCGTCAAACAGGCGAGTAGTGGAGAGATCGGCGACTGTTCGAGTATACGGAACACGAACAACATGCATCAGATGGAGCCGCGAAGCAAAAGCTCCATTCTGAATGCGTTTTGCAACTTCAAACTGTGAAGTCCTGTTACAAGACTGGATGTCAGCGGCGCGACCTACATGGAGAGTAATTCACCATTGCACAGCATCCCACTTGTTTCGGGAGCTGTTTGACGAGGGATTGTAGCATAGCGGTAGAGGTCTGCACGCTTATATCCAAAGCTCGAGTGGCAGATGGTGAACTGAACCATTTGTGGCGTCTACCTGATAATTCACTGAAATTGAAAGATCAGGTGCATTATGCCGAAGGGCTCTCAGGTCTGTTGTATGATTGCGAGACAAAGCTTGAGTGACAAAGGTGTTCGTCCCTTGGAAGCTTCTGATCTCCGATGTTTACATGTTATTGCCAGGATTCGATAGTGACAGCGTGAAAAGAGTGAAGGTTAGAAGGCGAGTACTGAGTGCCGTTTCAGAGAATACTCTATCACCGCGCATTCGTCTTAGCAGACTTCACCGGGTGGATCACGTTCTGTTAGCATAAAACACGTCTATCGAGCCGAACTCTGTTTTCCGTTTTTCCCACCGAGTGGAAGAGACTGCATGGGAGTCAACAGATTGCGTGGCAGCGTGGAACGATAAAATGTGTAACGAACTTGGGTAAAGTAAATGTCGCACGCCTCCGTGGTTGGGATCCTAAAGACTTTTCAACTAACTAGTGGAAGATACTGAAGAACATGGTGATGAACAGCCCATATCGTTTTGCTGCTATCGATCGAATAAAAACAACTGAAAAAGTGCGCGTTTGAACATTTAGACAATAAATTCAGAGCGACGGCTTCCAAGACACTTCTTTTTCCACTCACTGTTCATCCTATGTATCCATTCTTTCAATAACAACCTGATAGGATGAGAAAGGCAACGATCCTTGGGGATTGGCGCCGAACGATGATGACTTGAATCTCTATAGGGAGGAAGTCATGCATAAGCAGAGTAAAGTGATTCATATGTCCGATATAAGAAGTATATATACATGCTTGAAAAAATCTGGTCACGGGTCTAATGCTATCAGCATGACGGAGAAAAAGGAAAACAATGCGAGAAAGACAAAAACTGTTTTTCCCTATAGGGTTCACATGTATCAGGTTTTGGACAGTCGTCCATTGTTAAACAAATCCGTGGTTTTGCTGTGGGCGTTGTAATACCCGGTTACCCAAACGAAGTAGGGGTTATTTGGAGGGCTCTGATCTGCAAGGCAGCAGAGCGAAACAGGGAGGTCGCAAGTAACTGCATGCTGCTGAAGCCGCATTCCGGTTCACACGCACTTTGGCCAATACCGATCACGTACTCTTGGCCTCTGCAATCCTAGCTTTGTCAATGGCTGGGAAATTCGATTTGCACGTCTCTGCTCGCGCAAATGATCCCAAAAGGAAGCAAAGGGCTTGATCTTCATAATGGTGAGTCACACGGACGAATCTTCAGATGTTTTACAGGGAAAACCCTCCCGGAAGATATGCCACGCCACCAACTATTCAACAAGAATGACTCCACCTCATTCACATCTAACCAGCGATGTCAGTCCTTTTCCTACCCCCAAAACTGTGGAGGCGCTGCACACAGCATACCGAGTGGACTCAAAAATAAGGTCAACCCCAATCAGCTATACTTACAATCAAGTGACAATGGTTTCCTGACTTTCACGAAGGATTTCCGACAGAGCATCACACAAGAAGCAGTGTACAGACGTTAAATATAATCAGGATCTGTATGAACAGACGAAATCTCCCCGGAAACCATTCGTTAGGTATGCGTACCTGGTACTTCGCTGTCCAGACATCCTTATATTTGTGCACTCCGAATTGGTGTCACCAGAATTTAACTTGTATCGTCAGGAGGTTGAAGAATCCGTAGATCTGGTGTCCGTTTAGTTCAGCCAACTGCAGAAACGAGGTTAGTAAGCCGCTAGAATAGATGTTTGCTATAAGCAATATCTGGATGAGTGAAGGATATATATATATATATATATATATATATATATATATATATATATATATATATATATCACCGGCTTGAAAACAAGCATGGTGCCAACGAAACATGCTAATGGAACTGCAGAGGAAGACAAACATAGTGGGGGAAATTGGTAATGATAAAACGTAACAAACCATTTGTTTTTTCACCGTAAATAATTTGTAATTTGTCAGTTGCTTTTGGATTGTTTTTAAGAGGGACGAGTTTTACAGGCTGGCCACATAACATTCGCGACACTGACGCCGGTTCTGAGCTACATCTCCAACCAACAACAATCTTCATCTCTTGGACCCCAACCAACCAAAGCCAAAGCCGATGCTAACTTCTTCATAATGCAGTCGTTTACTGAAACGCTATAGCCAATAGGAAAAACACACGAACTATGTGCACAGCCATGTAAAACCAAATATCTAGTTAAGTCGAAAGATGATAGAGAATGTACGAACACCCTGAATACTCACCAGTTCCCACAGCAGCGTAAGACATGTACCACGCATGATTCGTTCGCGATTCCATACATTTGCAACTAATTTATTTGTATTAACAAAAAAACAGTTCAACGAACATATGTGTAAACGGTAAGAAGTGGGAAAATGTTCCATTTGAATCTTCAAGCAACAAAAAAACAAATGCAAACCATGGAAATGAAGGCAAGCGATCTGCGCCGTTGAAACTGCATCGAATACTCGTTGATTTGCGGTCAACTATATACCAAGATAGGTAAGTCCCCAATAAATAATAATAACAATAGATCAAGTATGCGCGTGTTGCGTCAGTCAGAATGAGGGCAACTGACTTCTTACAAGCGGTGGACAAAACAGCTAGGAATGATCACGGTGATGAAAAATCCGCAAAAGGGCTAGAAATCCGAATCCAAGGAAAGCGCAAAAACAGCTGACCAAACTGTGACTTCGAAATATATGGTTAGCACCGACACCGACAACATCATTACAAACCATGTGACAGCTTGTTTCACTGGCCGAATCCCTGGACAGTTCAGTGGGTAACATTTCCATGAAAACCACATACAGGAAAGCGGATGACGCAAAATTCTGCAGGACTGACATCAACACGGTTGTGTACATTTGCCCAGGTTGACCAATGCCGGTGGTTGAATTGCTTGAGGTGCAAATCGATACCGAATCGGCGCAAACGGACGAATTGAAAGACGACTGCTGCGTGTAGTGCAATCGGAGACCAATGCCGGTTCCTAACGGAACCAGGAACACGTAGAATGTGAGTAGGAGTAAAGTATAGCACCCTTTTCTACGGGAATCGCTCGCACGAGCCAATCGAAGACCAAGAGTAGCTGCACACAAGGTCTGGTGCAGCACCATTGCAAGTCCCATACTGACGACCTGAAATAACAGTATCAGATCGGAAGTTATATTTTGACTAAATCTATCGAATTACCAATCGAAAAATGTATAACTAACCTAATAGGTAGAAGTGAATGAACTTCAGAAGGCTAATAAGAAATTTTGCAACCTAGAGTAAAACGGAAAGATGGTAAAGATCCTCTGCATTGAAAAGAGAACCAGGAACCCTAACTTAGGGACCACCTCTGTCACTAGACAGTTTAAAGGGATCTTGGATCAAAAGGCCGCGTAAATAAAACTGAAAACGACGGACGCAATGTAAGTCCCGCTGTAATTTTGTTCAGCATACATCATGCTAGTAATGCATTACCAGGCCAGTGCACCATGAATATCATTTTTTGATGTTACAATTTACTCTTGAACGGCTTACTTGCACCCTTATGCTGGAGTAAGAAGCTCCGGCCATTGATTCATATAAGGCTGACGATCAGTATCCAGTCAGAAGTAATTTTGTCTTTATCACCCTATCCGAATTGGCCTAAACAGAATTTGACTCACGCATGAGTGCAGTATATGAGACGTTACCCATAGCCAATATGGATCACTGCACTGATGTTGAGCCGTACTTTAGTGTATTCGCCACCAGTCAGAACAGACTGGCGTTTATCAAGAAAGCAACGAGAGTCAGCAGAAATATAGACTGGTACAACACAACCGTCGGTGGTGAAGTGGATTAACCGTTTGTCACCAGGTCACAGCTTCGAATTCCAGATCCGCAGGTTACTTCGGTAGCAGATGACAAGTCGCTGTCGCGCTGCTCGTTACAACCCATGACCTAGTGAGAC
This sequence comes from Fasciolopsis buskii, assembly GCA_008360955.1. Taxonomy (NCBI): domain Eukaryota; kingdom Metazoa; phylum Platyhelminthes; class Trematoda; order Plagiorchiida; family Fasciolidae; genus Fasciolopsis; species Fasciolopsis buskii. The sequence continues at coordinate 180 of LUCM01007216.1, read as the reverse complement.
CTTATGAGGTTCTTTGTCATTCCAGTTCTCAGGGTAATGGCTGCCGGCTTCCCATTCCCCGTGTAATGTGCCCTAGCGGGAATGTGACCCGCCCCTCCCATTATACTCATGCTTGCAGCATCTCATGGAAAAACGACGAGTCAGGCTGCAATCCACTAAGCCATCATCATCATCATCATC